>CAEGAE010012233.1:0-78480 GCA_903067095.1 Girardinus metallicus | reverse complement strand
GTAGCTGGAGATAGGCACCAGCAACCCTCCCGACCCCATTAAGGGACGAAGGGTGAACAGAAAATGGATGGATGGATGAATATTGTAACTCTAGATTGCATGTGGGCAGTTTGTACATAGGTCAAAAAAAAATGTTAATTTTCATTTCATGTGACCACAGCACCTTCTTCCCTGATCGGCAGCTCTGAATTTCATTTGGAGGTATCACATTAAAAGGGATCTTAAAGCAACGGATTTTAAAGGTATTGAAAATATGTGTAGTTTCCACAGTTTTATATCAGTCTATTGCATAAAATCCCAATAAAATACATTGACCTGAAGATGTAATGTGAAAAAATATAAGTGGTTTGAAAACTTTTGCAAGTGTCCATAATGAATACACCTTCAGTACACTGCTTCTTGTGATGGATGACAAGTTCACTCCTCAGTCAATTTTTTATTAGCCATTTGACCTTAAACTCATAGTCCATCCGTGAATGCAAGATCAAATTATTTTCTTTCCTTTAAATCAAGTTTGAAGAAATGTAAAAGTCTGTGTCCACCTCAAAACTCAGGACTTCAGAGGGGAAATTACCCAAACCAAAACATGGCTAACTCCCATCACATGCTGACCCATCCCTTCTGTCAGCGTCAGTTCCTTCCTTGTCGTCATGATAAGACGTTGGTGTGGCCCTCTGAAAGGGTGTGTGTCTTAATCAAGATCATTCAGTGGAGACACACACGCAGGGCGAGTGAATTACACTTGGCAGGAACCAGGGGAGGGTTAATTAATATTGGAATCTTGCAGTGCTTACACGGATGTGGCATTTTGCTGGTGTACAAACGTAGCCCATTTTCATTCTCCTACGCATGTTATTTTATTTGCTACTGAGTGAACAATAAAAGCTGCCAACACATACGCAGAGTTCCTAAGCGAATGCAGACATATCAAAAGTTTGGAATAAAAATCTCTGCAGCGATACTTTAAAAAAGTGCTCAGGGTCAGCTTGTTTCCTGTATATACGCCTTCCACTTCCTGACTAATCCGGCCTTCATTGGTAACATCTGGCGTGTTAATTTTTAATTCACCCTGGGCTGCGATCCGACATCATATAATAATCCTTTGATCATTAATTCCACCAGCGAGAGCAGAACTCGACAGCGTCAGACAGATCTTTTTGCATGACTGGGCAAGGTGTTTGCACTTTAACAGCTTCTCATCCATTTCTCCAGTTGATAGTGCTCGCTTCATTTTGTAGTTAATTAACACTTGCAGACACATAAAGCTCCAGAATAGCTGACACTGCACTCATGTACTGTCGCTGATATAAGCACGCACACAAAGCCGCCTGAGCCAGCCTCCAATGCCTCTTCTGTACCACAAAGTGCACATTAACACATCTTTAAAACCTGACATTTATGTCACTCCCTCCCTCCAGTGAATCAACTCCCATCACTGTGGTGCTGTTGGCTCCATTTGAATCCCCTAGCTACTAATTAGGCATTTGTTTTGAATGTTTGTCTTGATTTTGCCTTGTAGTTGCTATTCCCCATATTTGCATGAGAAGCGTGGGCACGCCCAGCTATTAAAACTGCATTGGGGCTCTTTGAGCGAACACATGAATGACACATGAGACAGGCAGACGGCATCGGAAAAACACATGCGGGGTTAAGAGGAGGAGCAATCTAATGATGAATTTCTAATTAGAAAGCTGTGCTAGGAAGCTTCCTGCAAACTTAAAGATGAAAACACTGTGATCTGTGACTAAGCCGTCACTCTGTGTTGTGTTAAAATAGGACATGGCCACTGAGGCCTGCATAAATAAAACTCGTGACACTCCGTCAGCTGGAGTTGCCCACTCATCTGCTGAAGTCGTGAAAGGTTCCTCAGATCCATCCCACGATTCTCCCTCACGCTGCAAATGTGCGCGATGACGTCTTCGCAACACATGTCTGCGAGCTACACGTTGTACCTGTGTGAGTGCGTGTTTGAGGGGGCGGATGGCAGAGGGGTCTCCTGTGTTGCCTTGACAACCTTCTGCAGTTTCCCTTTTTGTTCGCCCTTGGATCCGACAGCGGATTCACACCAACGCAGAGGCGGGAATCGGAACAGCAGAAAGGGCGGAGAAGGACAACGGATGAAATCTGAACTCCAGAGCGAACGACACCCACGGTTCTCCCACCAGCTTTTACCTGTCAGCCAGCAAATGGAGGCTAGTGGTGCTGACATGTCTGCAGCTATTACAGAACATTAGCTGGCTTTATTGTTTTTTCATGGTGTCTTTAGTGCCATTTAGCTGCAATCTGTCTGAAACTCTTCATATTGAAGGACTGTTGGAGCACTCCACCAAGGCAGTTTGTCATAAACAGTGATGCCTAATTTATGCTCATCATCTTTACTGCTACGGAAACCTTACATTCCTTCTGCAGCAGGTTCTACAGATGCCTAACTGCACACACAGCAAATAAACAAAACCTTTTGGTCTCGGGGCGGCAAGTAAACATTTTAACCAGAAAGTTGTGGTAAAATGACAAATCACAAGCGAGTTTGACACGAACCAGAACATGATGGTTAGTCAACTGCGTCAAAGCATCTCTAAAACTACTGCACTTGTGAAGTGTTCCTGTCAGAATGGGGACAAAGAAGGAACCGTAAAGAATTAGAAACAGTTGAGGCTCACTGATGCATGAGGTGATGGATGGTCCCTGAATGTGGTTTGATCCATCAGATGATTTACTCTGGCTTAAACTGCTGATGTTAATTACAGTTCTCTGAGAAAGGTGTTAGAAGGCCATTTTATGTTGTTGCTCTGGGGAATGCACAGGCAAGAAGTGGAGGTTACCAGCCAACTAAACTGCAGAATTTCTGCTACATTTATATAATAGTATATTTCTTTAATTATATATGTATATTTTTTTTTGGTTAATGGTGCTTTCAGAATGACCCCAAGTAAGTACAGGAATGATCATTTAAATGCTACATGGAAAATCTTTGTAAATTATTTGTAAACTGCACATTGCTTTGGCAAAATATTTGCTGACGACACTATATTTAAAATCAGCAATCGTATTCTTCACACTATTTCACTTTAATTTGAGCATTTTTCTTTTTTTTATCAAACTCATTGTATAATAGCAAAGGAATGTTGTTGTTCCCAAAAGGGAAATTTTTGTTGAGTGTAAATCTATATATCTTGATGCTGCTGTTGCATTTGAATTTCCCCTCTGTGGGAAAATGAAGTGTATTCCTATTCTATCCTATCCTATTCTATACTTGTTCAGTGAGAAAAAACTTGACCTTTTGCTTTTGATGCCACCTTTGTAAAAACAAATAAAAAATAAAAATAAAACAGACAGACAATGTAAATCTAAACGCAATTTTAAAACAAGCAATATAACAATACCTTCACGGTCTTCAAGTGTGAGCAAGATGGGAATACAACCTATTCTGTCATTTGTGATGCTTTCCTCACAAATTCTTCTCTCGTCTGCATTTTGCATTACAGCAGTTTGTACAGAAAGTTCAGGACAAAAATCGTGCAGAACAAGCTAGTGCAGTTCTGCACAATATAATAAAGTAGTTGCTTGGAATAAAAGTGGGGCAAAGCAGGTAAAACATCCTTCCTTCCCCCTGTGTGATTAAGGAGAGCTGTTACTTTTGGTTCTTAGCATTCCTCTCCATGCATGTTTAGGGTGTGTGTGGGATGTTTACCAGACACTGAAGCTGTGTGAACAGACCAGTATCCTGGAACCCACTGCCTCCACACTTCCTTCAGCACCTTGTCAAACTGTCGTGTGTGTGCACATGTGTGCAGTTCAGCGAGCCGGTTCAATGTGTGCCGTTCAATTAAGGCATCGTGACTGCTAAAAACGGAATCAGATGATTGGGGACCGTGACGCCCCTGAGGCTGGTTGCCAACGCTACCAGAGATCAGACAACAAACATTTACCAACCGCACAACCGACAAACGACCAGCCTGCATATTTCGACCCTCCTTTTTCTGAAAGACGCACATTTTAAATCTGGAAGACTCACAGACTACTCTGAGATCTCGTAACTTTTTAAAACATTTTCTAAAAATTTTCTAACCCTAACAGATAACCCTAACCCTTAATGTATTTTCTCATTTTCTCGTTTCTTGGAGTCTAATTTAACATGATTAAAAAGTTAACTTTTCAGTGTAGTCTTCAGATTAATCGAACTGAGAGAATTGACAATGGTACTGCATTTGTATTGCAGAATTAAAAAGTGATGCTTAAAGATACTCTTCTTCCAGGCTGAAGTGGCTGGAGCAATTACACCATGAGAACTGGCAAACACTGCCTATGTGTATTCACACCAAAAATTGCATTTGTGTTCAGCATTAATATGCCAGAGGTGAATACAAAAGCTCACCCCAGTAGTCAAATTTTATTTGAAAACCACATAAAATTCACAGTTATGTGTTAATTTTTGCCCATCAGGTAAATTTTAAATAAAACACAGAATGTTTTTTCTAATGTGACTGTGACGAAACGTGAAAAAGTACTGACAGAATAAATTCATTCACAAACCTTAATATGTTGTTGCTTTATTTTGACGCCTTTGTGTTGAAGTCAGTTGTAAATTTATATTTTAAGACCCTATGTTTCTTTAAATGTGGCGCTCAAGCAGTCATTACGATTTAAGCAAAAAAAATAAAAAATCTGGTTTTACAGACCTCTTCGCTGAAAAACAGGATGTGAAAGATTAACAGATTAAATAGAACTGCCAAAGATTACCAAGGCACATCATGCTGTAGTGATTTTTAAGAAAGAACGATCAGAAATCAAGAGATCCTGGGGAACAGCTATAGTGGAGGCTTAAAATCAAATCCTAAGCTAAGTTTTAAAACAAAAAACCTTCCAATTGCATTTTTTTCCCCCTCTTAGAAAAAATAAATATTTGGGATCGAGTTCACTACATCACATGGAAGACCCAGAAAGGGGAAACGAGTTTCCAAATGGCTGCATGGCACAGAGCAGGCTGTCGGATAATGGCTAAAGAAATTCGGGCCTGCTGGGGCTGGTTTGCCATGCAGAGCTACAGTACGCAGCATGCAGTGCATGAAGTGCAGTCTGTGCTGTTCTGTTACATGGTGTGTTCTGTTCTGGTTTACAGAATAATCAGGACAAATGGAGAGCAGCTGCTTTTTTTGGGACTGGGGGTGGCGGTGAGGAGACAGAGAGGGAAAAGGAAGGGGTGTGAGAGGGCAAAATAAAGACGGGAGCATTTTAACATGGGAAAAGAATGTGGATGAAATGAATGGGAAGGGAACATGCCCAAGGCTGCATCGGAAATTTGAAGAAAAAAAAAAAGCTAATTTTGGTGCCGTTGAAATGACATGATGTGAGATCGAAGGTCCAACTGAGTTAGAAACAAAATCTCAGAGGTTTTCTTTTCAGGGATTCCTCTGTGTGCAGAGGATGGAAAGATAATCGCCTGCGACAACAAAGAGGCCATCATGTCTCAAGTCGTGAGTCTCGTTTTGTCACTCAGAGCTCCCTTGATATTCTTGGGTAAATATGACTCATGCAGCAGGATCAAGCGAGGAACATAGAAATGCCAGCTCTGAAGCAGTGGAGGGGGTTTTGAGGGCAGAGAGCGATAACGGGATATTCTGTCCCATTCAGTTTCAATCTCTCTCTGGTTCCTTGTCATTCCTTTGGAAAGTAATCTCTCATCTTTTTCTAATATCCCACATCCTAAAGAACACACACACACTTCTGCCCTTCACCATCTCCTCCTCTTTAATTTTACTCTCTAACTCAGTCTACACATCTCCTCCCTGGTGCCTATGTGACTCATGTCCCGTACAGAGGGAACAGCAAAGAGGGGACTTCGCAAAGACAAGAAAGAGGAAAGAAAACATAGAAGGAAAGGGAGGGAAGGATGAGTTTCACAGGCATGCCACCGAGCTGCACACATTCCTCAAGGGCTGTGCATCCTGTTCTTTCCTCCCCACCTCCACCAGAGCTCACAGAGCCGCCCGCACGTACACAAACATTCACAGCCCCCTCCTCAAAAGCAATGAGCTACCCTCCTTACTGTCCTTCTTTCTTTCTTTATTTTGCCCAGATATTGACCATGGTGTGATGATAGTTGTAAGACTGTCATACAATTCAATTCGATTCAGTTAGTCTATCTAGTGCCAAATTACAACAAATGTCATCTCAAGGCACTTTGCAAAAAAAAACTAATTTCAGTTCTGTCGTACATACATTCCAATTGATCCTAATTATCAAACAGTACAGTCTGCTAAATTAATTATGTGAACTAGATAAAAAAAAAAAAAGTTTCTATTCAGCAACAATTTTCAGTCAGAGGCCTTCTCAGATTTGTTGCAAGACTTTACTGCTACCTGAGATTCTTCCTGCCCAAAGCATGACCATTCTGCTCTGGAGATACTTGGATGATGTGAGTTACAACAATATTTAATTTTCCTTCGGAAGGGAGTAAAGTATTTTTAGTTGAATTGATTTCACTTGAATCTCCACTCCGGACAGTATTTTGTTTTGTATTTGGCTGTCTGTAGAAGGGTAAAAGACATTTCAACAACTGTGACTTGTTGCTCTGATGTTTAGATATTTCTTGTCAATCGTCTTGTAAAGACAAGCTGAAGAATAAAATGAAGCCAGAGTTTCAAAAGTGACTGGTGCCAGAAGGGGAAAAACAGTTTTGTCAGTTTTTTCCAGTTCACTTCCGAGATCAAGTTGTTCTTTCCTTAAAGTTCACTTGTTTTTTTTTTCTGCAACAACCTGAGTAATCCATTATATGAAGAAGCACATCGGGATAGAACATGAACATGAAATGAGTGTGCTGATTCACAGCAGCTGTCAGTATTTAGTCACAGTCTCATTTCATTATTAAAAGAGTACTCAACCCTGATTATATGAGGAGTGAAGAAGAGTTAAACGTTCTGGGTGTGGGGCATGGAAACCTAAGCATTTATTTATTTGAACTGAACTGCAGCGCATATGAGAAAGAAGACGTGAGCTATGGGTGAGTATTAGTCAGAAGCTTGTGTGTGACTTTTTTAAGTCCTAATCCGCGAGGCCTCAGGAAGGTGCACATATACTCAGTCTTTCCCTGTTGCCTCCTATTAATTCCACCTGTATACACTCAGAATGAGCCCACGCTGGCTCTCACCCTTCCGGCCTCCTCCCTCAATCTGCTCCTCCCCAACTCTAAATCCCCAACACGTAGGCTTTCCGAACACCCAGAGCGACCAAGCCGATCTCTTCTGTTGCACGCTGTTCTTCTCTGCACACCATGTTCTCACCCTCAGCTCCGCATGTTCCCCTGTTAATGCACGGGACGAGCATCTTTATTCAAATTGGTGACGCTAAATCGCAATTTCAGTGGAACACATCAGACAGCTGCCACATGGCTGCTGAACTCTTGATAATGTTGCCATGGGAATGAGAGCTGGCGCTGTGTGCAGGGGCTGCGCAAAGCTGAAGTGCTGCCAGCTGCAAGCTTTTGGGTTGTGGTTTTCTGTTTGCACATACACACACACACAGCACACACATGAGCACAACATAATACATGGTTATAATGTTATGCAACCCCTAATGAAAGGCAGAGCTTGGCTAGATAAAAAAAAAAGAAGAAAATAAATAAACAACTGTCCATTACAGATATTTTAAGATATATAGCTTTAAAGTTGCAACTTTTATCAGAGAAAGTAACTGGAAAATTAGATTAAATTAATAGGAAAGGATTTATTGGACTTTTATAATTCCTGAACGTATAAATCAACTGTAACCATAAATCATGAAATATGTTAGTAGGTGTTCTAGATAAGTTTTGAGAAAATCCTAAATGGCCAATACTTCAGTGTTTTTATTGGTATTTTACATGACAGACCAACACAAAGTAGTGCATATTGATGTGGAATTAAAAAAATGTGTGTATTTGGATTCAGTCCAACTGAGTCTATACCTTTTCACGTCTTTTGCTATAATTGAGAATAAAATCATTAACTATTCTTCTTTGCAGGATCAGACAGATTGGATGGAGGGCAAATGTGAATTGCAGTTTCTAGTCTCGTCTCATATTCTTGGCAGAAGGCCTGGACCTCGACTGGGTCATTCTAACACATAAATATGCTTTCATATAAACCATTCAATTGAAATTCTGGATGTGTGTTTGGGGTTGTTGTCCTGCTTCGAGGTTCACCTCCTTCCCATTGACCAGCTTGTTCATTGTATGTGAGCTTTGTCCTATTTCAAGATATTTGCACTACAAACTAGAGAAAAAATATTTAGTAGGATTTAGAGTTTTTGCTGTAATCTCTGCTGGTTGGTCATTAGATGGATAGGATACGCCGTGCACTCATTTAATCCTGCCAGGTACTTTAAGGAATGGCACAGAGAGCTGAAATGCCGTCACCATCGACATTACTCGTGTAAAAATCCCTTTAAATCTGGGTCTTGTCCTGCAGGTTCATGACTCACTGTAAGCCAGGCTTCACATACAGTGTAACATTACTCAAGATGGAATCCCATGCGAATCAAAATCAGATTACCCAGACTTTGGCAGCAGTGTCGGTCTCTCAGATTTTCAAAGCGGTTAGAATCATCACACCTTCCTGCTGATTTTCTAACTACTTTGAGATTTAACTGATAGTGTTCGCTCACCGTGACTCATAGATGAGTGGGAAGGTGTGTTTTTGTATCTTACCGTTTTTTGGGTGCAGAATTGTTATGAGAAGTAGAGAGAGATGTGTTACAAAATGAATGCAACTCAAAAAAGGTCCAAATTTAGTGTAGCCGCATTTATGCCTTTGGTAATTCTAAAACAGTTTAAAGTGATAAGTACTGGGACTGAGTGCTTTATGAGGAATACCTTTTCCCATCTGGCATGAAAAATCTTTAAAAAAATACTTTTACATTTATGACAGATCACAATAAAACCAGGAACAAGTATCATCAAGCGCTGTTTTGAGTTGTTTACAGGTTCTAGATGTGTGATTTCTAAGCTCACTAATGATGTCAAACACATAAAAAAAAACATTTTAAAAGATGTGGCCATTTAAACGCAAACAACATTAGGGAGAAAACAGGCTTCAAAATTTAAAAGAAAATCATCCCTTTCCTTGATCAGTCACCTGGGGGTTATGTTTGGCTTATCTAGTTAGAAAAGCTTTTGTTAGAAGATTTTAGCTTTTGTCCCATTTTTCAACAAAGCTGTTAGTTTCTGTTTGGTGATCTTCTATCACTTGTGAACTCTGAACTTTAGTGGAATTAAACTAAGTTCAGAGAACTTAGAGATTCTACCAGAGGAGCTGGCCAACTGGTTGGGGAGAGGGAAGTCTGCTTAGTTGCTGGTCCTGAGACTGTACTCCAGATAAGCAGAAGATAATAATACAAAATGTAAGACAATGTTTTCTTGGAGCCCAAAGAAATAAATGAATTATTTTATTTTGGGTGTTAAAGCTAGTAGGTGTAGTTAGCCAGCGCGGTGTGCACTGCTGCTCTGGTCACCATTTTATCACACATGCTATTTATGATAATCATGCTCTAAATACAATGACAGTTCTGAAACTCACCCCATGAGAAGCTGAAAACTATTCCTGCAGACATGAATGCCTCCAATCAATTAACTCCTGGCATGTTTTCCAAAGTAAGAATGTATACCTGTTGGTATACATTTAATCTCATGTCTTGCTACACTTTCCACTGCTAAAGAAAACATTTGTGCTTTGTGTTCTACAGAAAGCTGAGCACTTGGTTGAGGTCTATTTTTCGAATATGTAGGGCTAGGGCACCTGGTCGTGATGTTAAGGAGCAATTTGTTTTTTCAAACTTTCATCTTATTTGGTGAAACCACCAACAAGAGTGTGTCAATAGCCAATAAAGCCTGGTATGTTGATCAGCTGCGAGTTTCCCCTACACGCCCAAAACAACTTAGATTGACTCAAGCCCCCTACACGCCCAAAACAACTTAGATTGACTCAAGCTGGATTCAAACACAAAGTTTGCCATTTTAAATCTTCCAAAACTGCTATTCAAAACATGACATGGTTTCTTCATGACTTCAACTATTTGAAAAAAGTCACCATTTTCTCAGAAATTTGTGATTTTTCTCATCTTCTTTTCTGCTCTATTGATCTCAAGATGTGTATTGGGATAATCAGTTGTAATATGTAGACACAAGCTTTTAATGATAGCTATGCTCTGAAATTGCTATAAAACTCTCAGATGAGCTTGGTCTAAATGCTCACACAGAGCCCATACAATCAAAGATAAGTTTTGTCCTTCAAAAAGCAAAAAATAAAAGGACTCAAACCCTCACACACAAACATCCTTGGAATTTGATTAAACTGTGTTATTGTGCCCACAGAGAAGAACTTTTCGCATCTGTCTTCCTTTAAAAGGCTACTTTATCCATGGCTGGTGAATAAAAGATGCAGCCCAATTCTGTTATGCCTTTAAATAATGCTGCTGCACACACCGCTTGAAAAGTACAGTGCTGCTGTGTGAACCTCTTGGGAGTGGCAAAAAAAAAAAAAAAAACTATTTCCTCAGCTTTGAATTCATCTTCAAAGTACAGAAGTGCACCAAATAGGATCCTTTGGATCGATTCAAGCCTTTTGGACATGGTCAGAGTGACCAAAACCTCCCGGCTGAGTTTTCATACAGTAACACACCTTCTCCAATATAGCTTTACCAGCTTTGTACCATCATTCCGACAAGTCAGACTCTACTTTTAAGGAGTTTATTACCAAGGTGATTTTTGCAAATATTGTCTAATAGATTACACACAAACTCACCCAAACATTATGTTTATATTTGCAACCAGATGGATCCAGGTAATTCATGTTTTAGTCTCTTTTTCGGTATTTAAACCATGTAAACTAAACCTCTACAGCTGCTGTATAAGGTACACCTCCACCTGCAGAGATGCAATAATTTTGAAAAATAAAAAGGTTCATAAGTGCGGACATGTTGACAGCAGAAATACTCCTGAAAACTTTAGAGTCTAACTTTAGAAAGTTTGTCTGACTCATGTCTGAATATCATAAGGACTTCTTTGACTAGTTTGTACCTCACCATGAAAACATTTAAAATAAAAACAGAAATCTTCCAAGAGTTAAAAGCTAAAAAAAGGAGCATTTCAGATACTAGATAAATAGAAGGGCAGCAGGACTGTACATGAATATTATGTCTAAAAACTAAAACAGATGACTCTCCTCTTCTAGACCCTTCAAATAGAAACAATGTGAGCCTGTAAATTAACATAAGATGCTACTGCTCTTTGACGCAGTAGAACATCCTAGTTCTATGGATCTCCTAAACAGTATAAGCAGCTCTGCTGGAGAAAATTTGTTTACTTAAAGTGCTAAAAGGGTTTCCACCTGCCTTTGCTCCTAGCAGCCCCTTTTTGCTGAAACCCCCCTTGTCTCGCTCTGTCACCTTACGCTCGTCTCTGTCCTCCGTTTCCCTGCCCTGTTGGACGCCCTTCTTCTGAACCCCAATTAGGTAAACAGGAGCTGACAGCAGGGCTGGTGGAGCGCAGTCAGTGAGATGCATAATGAATAAGAGAGAGCAAGCAGGAGCCAGATGCCAGAGAGGGCCTCCAGTTTCTAACAGCTCAGATCAAGTGCAGGAGTTACCTGTTTTGTGTTTTCTGCTTCCAAGCATCGGCGTGACTCTGCAACACTGCACAATAACTGATCAAACGTGCTTTTAATATTGAAATGATTTCCATTTGACGGGTCCCATCTAAGCAGCTGTGGTAGTCGGTATTTTCTTGGCTCTATAGGTGACAAAAACCATGTGCAGACTCTTTCTTTTGTTCTAGTAAATTACCAAGTTCCATCCTGTTGTTGCTACAGGCGGTCCATTTGTCGTAACCCCACATTGCTCAAAGTTATGAGAGATAACAGGTTGAAAGTCCATGCTGAGCAGTTCCCCTTTTTAAATGTTTTACGACATTAATAGGAAGTCATAAACTTGAACAGATGGAAAAAGAGGACGAGCAGCTCTGTGGCTGAGATAATCAGGAAGCTATAAAAAATGAATGCAAAACTGACCCTCTTTATTGTAATATTTAGCACCACGAAGGTCATGAACCCTCTCTGACTTATTTGCAAAAGCGTGTGTATGCACATGCATGTCGCATTTCGTTTCCCGATCATGCAAAAGTTAGCCCAAAGCTCAGCCTTGGGCTGGGTTGCCAAGGTCACAGTTCTCCTCGCAGCTTTAGAGGGGTCATACAGAGTTCATGACACAAGCCAGGCCATATTTGGCTGCTCACACTCTTTAAGACTTAGAGATGAAATTTGAAATGATACAGAGGGAGAGGGGTGGGGGGAGACAAACAGCACTGAGAATGTTCATTGGATGCAGCTGGGCATGGTTGGAGGAAAATAGACCGGGGCTTAAAGCAGGAAGTGGGTGTGTTTCTCTCTATCTCTGCGTGTGCGGGAGAGCACGCATGTCTGGTGTTTACACGGGTGCATGCGTGTGAGAGAGGAGTTATGAGTTATTGGGTTAAGGCAGACCAAAGCCTGGACGTTTTCTGATACATGTGAGCATGTGGCTACGTTTAGAAGAAAAACAAGCAGATGCATGCAAAACCTCACATGCATGGCTGCATTTTATGTTAGTGCCAGGGATATTAGAGCAATAAAAACTACGAGGGGCCGTTTAGGACAAAATCTATGTTTTGTCTCTCACACACAACTAAAAACTAATACACACACACAAAATATTAAAATTGCACATATATACTATTAAAATGTCACACACATGTACAATTTTTCTCACACACACACACAAAATATTAAAATTGCGCATACACACTACTAAAATGTCACACACGCATACATTTTTTTTTCTCACACGTATACATAAAAACTAAGATTGCACATATAAACTAATAAAATATAGACTCATTTTTTGTATGTGAGAGACTCATTTTTGTATGTGTGAGAGTGATGTCACGGAAGAGGCGGGGCGTTTAGCTCTATGTTAATCTGTTTTATGAACGCTAATTTTGGCCAGCCGTTCTCTACCACTCCCTCCTCAAGCGCTCGTAGGAGGAAATGTGTACTAAACTTTTGTTGTTTTTTTTGTTTTTATTTTGTTGGCTTTGAGTACTTTGTTTTGCCTTTTCTAGACCACTAATATAGGAAATGTCTCATTCATTTGTCAATAAAAACCTTGCCCTTGAGCTGCCAAAATATCTGTCAGTTGCTGATGAGTCAAGTTTATACCATTCTGAAATTGCAATCAGATGTCAAACTAAATTGTTCTGAAAACACTTCTGCTCGAAGTTGAGCGCAGTAAAGTACATCATAATAAATAAAATACTTTTGAAAATGAATTAAAGTGATAGATGCATATTATGTGCAATAATTAAACAGAAATCCATTACATTTGGATTATGGCTTACAGTTAATGAAAACTGAGAACAGCTGAAGATCCTGATCTGATGAAACCAACAGAACCTCATCAGAAAGCAGAGACTTGATTTTAAGGCCACCAAAACGGATCACCTCGACATGTTGGCTGAACCCAGAGATTCTGTCCATTATGACTCACTGTCGCTCTGACACCGGTCGTACAGGGACCTAATGGCTCATATCAAGGGGCCTGGTACCCCATAGTGCTGTAGTGCTGAAGTCCCCTAACAGAACTCCCTGAAGGAAACGGTCAAACGCTTTCTCCATGCCCACAAAACACACGACCAAGATTACCAATAGAACCAGCACCTGCTTTAATGAACATGATGTGAACTGTGAAATAGAGAGCAACTCTGCTAACCTATTTTTTAATATTTTTTAATCCAGGTTTTTTTATATCTAACAATAACTCTAAGACTTATGTTATGCTTATGGCTTAAAAGCCTGTAAATATGACTTTAAAAGTCTGAACTTGAAGTTCTAAAGTCACAAAGACACACCATGTCCCATTTCTTTCCCAAATGGGCCACCATAGTAAGATACTTTCAGATAAAAACGCCGTAGAACCCCACTTCAATAAATGAGAGTTGTTTTTACAGGCTGTAAAGTTCAGGATTATCTGTAAGAAAGCACAATAAGCCTTTTCTGCAAAAGCAACTCTGAAAAGTGCATAACAAATCAGTGCTGTGTCAAACCGTCTCTTTTCTCTGCAGATTAAAAACCCTTTTCAAACACATAATTTAAATTGGAAAGTTTAATTACACTGATTACTTCTGATGTCTGTGTGTCTGTTTGTGAAGTACACTTCTGAACTGGATGCACAATAAAACCCAAATGAAGTATAAATTATTTTTCAATCTGATCTGAAGATATGAACGCACACAAGCGGCTTCATCAAACAACACGTCTCTTTGAATTATATAAAGAATGATGGCCAGCACTTTATCTTTCTCTCACAGACACAGTCTGTGTCTTTATGCAAGCTCATCTTTCCTCTGCATCTGTACCCTGCCTCATGAGTCTCCTCTACATCATCTAATGCTCTTCTACTGTGTCTCACCTCTCCTAACATCAGCCACGTCAAGCAGTGCTGTCAGCATGTCAGCGGCAATTCCTGGAGTGCAATCAGGCAAACAAACCCAGCCAGCGCTTACCGCATGACTCACCTTCATACGGTGCTAAGTGTGAGAAGGGAAGTAGTGGGAATCATCAAAGATGGGAGGACTGAAAAGGTTTAAGGCTGCTAGGAGACAAAGTGACGGTTCAAATTGGAGAAGGACACTGATAACACAAAGTACAAAGAGCAGGTGAGGCTTTAAGAGAGATTAGGAGGAGACGCAGGGAGAGACGGAAAGCGAAATATAGATAGGAGGGGTAAACACTGGGCAACCTGTGCAAGCTTGCATGCACAAGAGACAAGCAGAAAGGCACGAAGGGAGGAGGCACGACGAGAAGCCGGTAACTCCTCCTCTCATCTGTCAGAGCAAAGCTCAGTACGGCAGCCGATGTAACATGCAGTTGATGGGTGGTTTAGGAGGCGTTGACACAGAGCAGCACATTCATCATGGCCAAACGGAACAACAGAAGAGTAATTTCCTTCTTTCTTGCAAAATTCTGAATTATGTCCACAGTCCTGTACTGTAGCCTCACAGCTACAATACAGGCTGTAGCTGTACTGTAGTCATGCAGAGTAAAACTTTGACCCTGCACAACTTCCTATAAAGAATAAACATTTTTCCAGCTTCTTCTCACAGTTTGAGAGCATGCATGTCAGGGCGACTGATGTTTCTAAATAGTCCTTAAGTTCAACTTGTGGGGATTTCCTTCATGTGTCTGTGTGTTGGCTTTGTAACTGACAGACAAACTTTACCAGGATGTTCCTCTCATTTAGCCGACTGACTGATTTGAGTCAGTCGGCAGATCAGGACAAATCATGAAAACAGATGGATATCAGGAGATCCCACAATGGCAGGACAGAAGGCAGGTTGACAAATAGTTTTAAATGATTATACAAAATAAATGATATAGGCTATAAAGTTGCAGTCAGAAAGTGTTTTTTAAGGGTAGAATAATTTATACAACTTGAATTCTTCTTACAAGCAAGAAAAGTTCTGGAGCAACCAAAACAACAGAGGAGACAGAAATTAAGCTTCTTTGCCACAATGACAACTAGGAGTCAATGTTTGCTTTTAAATGGTTGTTCAAGTGTTACTAGATGTCAAAAATGGTGGAAGCAGCATCATGCTGAGGGTCTTTTTTGCAACTAGTTATACTGTTTTCTTTTGCCCAAAGTAGATAAAATAGTAAGAAAGGAGGACCACATTCAGATTTTTCTTCCTCACCCTAAATCAGATATTTGGAACTTGGACACGGCTGAGAGTTCTTGCGAGATAATAAAACTAAGCACACGTTGCTAATTTCAAGCTTCTAGAAAAGCCCCAGCATCAAGCCTGTCGAAACCTTGTCTGCTACAAGTGAGGCCTATGCCAGGAAACAAGCCAATTTAAATGAGCTCTTCCTGTCGTGATGAGAGTGACCAAATGTGCAGCAACAATCATGACATGAACTTGTTCATGGCTACTCAGCGGTGTGGTTTCTCTCTGATAAAATTGCTTCTTTCTCGTAAAAATGTGACTGTTTTAATTTAGCCTGCATCATTCTGGGTTTTTTTTTTTTCTTTTTTTTTTTTTTGGTTGACATGACTTGTAAAGATCTTGAAGTAAAAAAAACAAACAGGTCAGCCTTAAAGAAGCACATGAGTCATCAACCAGAGCAACAAGCCAGGATGAAAGAATGAAAAGCTGATGAGGCGATTTAGTCAGCAGATAAGATGAAATGTACGGGATGGGAGGCGTTTCTCTTAGAAAGGGAAAATGAATTACATGGAAGGAGTTGAGGATGTGTAATCCTAAACTGATCCAGTCACCTTTCCTCTGCAGCCCATTAGACGAAGCACTTCGATGAGAAGTTATTGCAGAGTCACGTAGCAAATCACAGAGACATGCCCTATCATGATCAACCATTCTGTTTCCATTCTGGACCAAGAATAAATGCCCATATGGTGTAAATATGCCTAAATCTCTCATTCTGTAAGGCTTCTCCTTCTTTTAATGCAGAGGTACTGGTTAGTACACCCATTGTACTCATATGCAGTCGTGCCAAGTGATTGATAAGATCAGAGTCATGCTGAGAGACACCTGATTGTGTGTTTGAACAGGAAGAATCGTTGCTCTGCCTGATCAAGATAAAAATAATACAAACAAATATGATCTAATGCAAATTCAAACATATGAATGCAAAAGGAGAACTTTCAGTAACAATTTCAGTTGTTATGGAAATATTTACCAATTTGGCCAGCCTTTCCAGCAAAACCCATCGCAAGCTGTTTTTATTTTTCACATTTGCACCCAGCTAGCTTTGTAGCTTAAGTACTTTGGACCCTACAGCCTGCAATCTACTTCATGATGTCCACTCAATTTGATGCGAAAGTGTTTCAGTCTTTTAGTGCAACAGCACAAGGTTGCCGAGTCTGCTCCCTGCACTCCTCAGTTCACACAACATCAGCCGTGATTGACTCTGGTGCTGGAAAAGAATGCCCATTTTGTAAAGACTGACGGAATATAAATGTAAGATTTTGTATTTTATTTCATTCAGCAGTTTAGAATCCTGGAGCACTGACTGAACAATGTTATCATTCTCTGTAGAGAATAAACCAGGCGGATGTACTGAATAATACAAGATCTCCTGTTCAAAACAAAAGCAGTCCTTCTTACTATTAAGATCAATCACTGTTTAAAAAGGAAATATCATCCCTACATTGTAAGTAATTTACGGGCAGTGTAAGAGAAAACTTCCAGACCCAACAATATGCTGATTCTGTGTTAATAAAATGTCATTAAGAGTTGCATCTTACAATAAATAAGATATGAATAATACCGACTGCAGATTCATGGAGTTCAGTCAGTGAGGTCACTCATTGACACATTTTAATAACAAGTGAGCCTTATGAAAAGTTCAAGGTTTTACATGCTGGCTGTCGTGCACTCACCTCTGCAGATCAATGGATTTTGATTGACAAGTTGATTGGAGAGCGGAGAGCCTAAAGAAAAAGAATAAACAAAATAAGATTGGTCCGGTAAAATGACCTCAAATAATTTAAAACGGAAACCTAGAACAGACTGTACAGAAAAAGAAAAAATGTATCTGAATAAGCCGAAAAGCCCAAAATGTAGAGACGAAGGTGTGCAGTGGAAGTCTGCTGCGTTCCAGTTGTACTAGAAAATGGGAAATTCCAACTTTCTGGTTGGAAAAAAAAAAAAAACAACTGGAACGTCCTCCGAAGTGAGATATTTCATTGGAAAACTGGGAGCAACTCTGACTACCCCCAGTTACAATTTGGCAAACTTCTCTTTTCAATATAGCCTCCACTCACGTCAACAGTAAGATGTGGGAAAGACGTATTTAACAAGACACACGTAAACGTGCATTGTATAGCGCCTGAACAAATTAAAAGTGGTGTTTACTTATGGAAAGTAAAGTTGAAAATGACGTTTGTAAGCGCTATGGCAAACAGGGCGTCGCCATGTTGAAAATTCGACTTCTTCACTACAGTACAAAGCTGTTACCTCGAGTATGACGTCAAATCCTGCGAAGAGTTCCCTCTTCCCAGGTAAGTGAACCGCAGCAGTACTGTAACAGAAGACACGTGTAGAGCTGAATTACTGGTAGGAAATCCCTGATTAAAAAAAAAAGGATGAGCACAGTGAATGGGACTGTTACTCTTGTCATACTACAGATTCATGGTTACTTCAAGAATCCAGGGACATTTTCAATACACCATCATAGTGAGAGGTAAAGCTGCTTTTGTGCTGAAGAGGTATCCCTGAGGTGGATAGTTCAATAAAACAACTTGACCCCAAACAGGCCCACCTGTAAGCAAGGTCTTGATTCTGGTTATTAAAAGTAAACTTAACAGAGCAGCCGGCCCAATCCCTTCTTCTTAATCCAACAGAAAACCTGTGAGGTGATGTCAGACCTGCCATTTCTGGGATAAGACCGAGAAATGCAGAGGAACGGTGGAATGTAGCCCAATCATCCTGGAGTGGAAGATCTGCTCACAGGTACCAGAAGCTGGCCGTCAACAAACTCAAACCTGAAGCGGTTCTCAGAAAAAAGTTGTTCTACAACTGTAAGTATTAGTTTGGTGACTCAGAGCAAAGCTAGATGTTTAAGCATTTTCAGTTTACACAGTAATCATTGGCGTTTGAAAAAAAAAAAAAGCACAATAGGGTGTTTTTTTTTTACAACAGCTTTAAATTATTTTTACGATTTATTTTTCTTACCCGTTGCAGAGATGGACATGATTTTTTTTTATGTTTCTTTTGTGTATATTGTATAAAGGTTACAAGAATTTTAAGATTTTTTATTATTTTCCTCTAAAATTATATTGCTATACATTGTATCATTTTTTTCAATATATTGCAAATAATCGATGAAAAGACATTTGAAAGACAAGAATTTTAAGCTTTCCTAAACACAAGGAGTAGTAATAGGTTGCATCTTATCATCATAAAATGAATTCTATGGCAAATTTATTCACAGATCAAACAGTTTCAATGAAAACTAAATGACCTCATGGTGAAAACGTACCTATCAAAACGGTTAATAAAAACACTATTTATTTTAAATAAATACAAATTTTCTCAATCGGCATGAGCTGAACAAAGCACAAGGCAGTATTTTGGTCGTTTGCTCTTTTAATTTCTTTATTTAATCAATGTTACATTAAAACTAACATAAATAAACATTTTTTATGAACAAAAGGCACACAGTTCAAATATAAACAAAAAGAAACACCTGTACAGTTTGTCTTAAAAAGAAAAAAAAAAGAAAAAAGACAAACAAAAATGTTCTACTGTCTCTGAGTGAGAGAGCGGTCTAAGAGAGATGAGCTTCAGCTGATTTGTTGACAAAAAAGCTACAGCGCAGCACGTTGTGCAGGCGTCAAACCGTACACTCCTCAGTCACCCTGCAGACAGGAACCAGAACGTAGCCGGGAGTGAACAAAAGACGAGAGACTGGGAGCAGCTTCATGGGAATCCTCTTCCAGGAGGTTTACAGTGAGACTTGTCTCCATTGTCTGGATGAATAGGCCACGAGATCAACGTCCACTAGATCAAGAGGTTCAAACACGCAGCACAGAGTTTAAATAAAACATGTCTGGGCAAGAGGCTGGGTGAAAGGAACTGTGATTTCTCTACTGAGGCCTCTGATTGGCTGAGTTCTGATTCCTTAACGTTGTAATTTCACTAGCTGGTCATTCACAGTACAGGCAGGATATTAACCGTCTCCGACAGTGTTTGTCCTCTAAACATGTTCATGTACACATTAATCCTAAATAATAAAAGGGACAGAGTTTAGTTTTTTTTTTTTTTTTCTGTGTTTGCTCCAAAGCAAGAAAACAAATCAAATCTGCTTTGGCTCAGTGATGAACATCCATGGGATCCTGATTCATTAGGTGTGGTAAGTCCACTCAAGTCTTAACACCAAGAGAAGCTGTCCTTTGCTTATCCAGTTTAGTCCAGTTTAATCTGGTCTAATGCAGTCCAGTTGATAAGACGTGAATCGCCGAACATCTGCAAGCATCTCCTAGTCTGCTTTCACCTGTTTAAAGTACCAGATGGGCAGCGCTGGACCGCAATACTCCAGAAGAGTTGGTTGGATCATTTGGTTTTAGTTGGTCCTTTTTAAAACTTCATAAAAACCCCAGTCCATCTGTTACCTTAACGGGGCGCGTGCAGACCGCGACTCACAAGCATTTGCAAGCACAGACGCCAAAAGTTCTGATGCAGGACTTATATGGCGACTGTATTGGGTACCTCCTCGTAGTGAATAATAAAGTAAGGGTAGCTCTGGTCGTCGTTAAAAATGACATAAATCTGGGGGTCCACCCAGTTGTCCACACAGGAGTCATAAAGGTCACTGGAGGGGTCCCGAGGGTTGATGGGTGGAGGTCTGCGCATGGAGGAGTTTCCTACGGTGAACCTGAAGAAGCAAAAACACAAAGAAGACGGGGAAAAATATGAGTAGTGCTACAAGAACCCTGCAGGAATAAAAGGAAGAAAAAGGTGCCACTGAAGGCAAAGTATAAACTTTAAAAATTAAGACTGTTTAAATCTAAATTTACACCGTTTGCTTTTTAAAGCAAAAATATGTTCTAGAGCCAGGAAACCTCAGATTCTTGAAACCAGACATAAACAGCTCTACTGATGACTTAAAATCAAACGCAACACTTGGGCATTACGGTAAACAAAAACATGGATTAGTTCCTTGACAAAAAAGACCTTTTAAAGAAAACCGGGTTGTATGGATCTGTGTCAACATGGTGAGTCTTTTTTTGTTTGTTTGTTTTTTCACCCAAAGAACATTTACCCAGGAAACGGGGCGAGGCCCACGAAAGTAATTAGCCCAGAGGAAGGACTTCTTATAAGAACTTTCTTTCTTTGTCGCATGATTATGAAATTAGAAACTTGGCTTCAAAGAAAGGAACAACTCAAATCTAAGACCAAGTCTTTACAGAGTCAGCAGTCAGACAATTGGTGTGTTCAAAGTCTCAGGAAAATTGATTTTGTAGAACTGTACATGGATTTTCAGTGGTTGAGTGGATATTTTCAGTCACATTTTACAGCTACATTACTGTATTGGAGATTATCCCTGAGAAATTCAACAAAGGGAGTTTGCATCCAGAGAAGTGAGTTTTTTAGCTGTTTCCATTCACTTCTACTTTGTTTTAAAGAAGAGGTGCATGGCTCTCGAGGAGAGATTGTATCTTCAGTCTGATTGCTGCAGAGTTTCCGCTCTTTCACTAACAAATCTTTGTCATTCATGATAGATTACAGGTAGAGTAAATTACATCTCTTGCAAGCTAACGCCTGTCAACATCTATCCTGACTTCGTCTTCCTCACTGGACAAATTGTGAAATGAGTCTACATCTTATGAGCTCATATTTCAGTTACAGAGTTTGCTTTTACTAGACTCTTTTCAGCAGCCATTTAACCATGCATCATATCCAAAGTTCAAATTTCCATATGTATATTCATTGCTTTCCATCTGTCTTGATCCCACTTTTTTCATGCTTTTTTTCCTCATTTCTTGACTTTGCACAGGGAAATGAATGAAGATGAGCTTCAAGCTCAAACATGACTGAAAAGCAAAAGTTGTAAAAATTTTGATGTATGCTCCAAGCATATGAATGAAATGAAGCGTTGCATTGTAACTTCAGTTCTCATAAAAAAGCCAATTAAAATAAAAAGACTCTTAGTTACAGACAAAGGCTGAGAGTAGATGTATGAAAGCAAAACCTTCGCCTGTTATGTGGAACAGATTGAACCCAGACTTGGAAAAAGAGCGCGTTTTCCTGTGTGTGCTTGATTGAAGGAAGGGAGGGGGTGGTTTCCAAACCGCTGCACAATTCCCTGGACGCGCCATGGACGGTCTGCCTCAGCATAACAAAGGTGGTGATGTATGATGGGCCCAGCCAAATCAGCTGTTTTACATGTGCGCCTGCGGATTTGACTTTTGTTTGAAGGAATGGGAGTAGCACGGCTCGACTGAAAGATGGTTTATGGAAAAGAACCTCAAGATTTTCCTGATCCAAATTAATGTTGATGCTTTCTGTAAATTTTATCGGCAGGAGTTAAGTGGAGAGGGGAATAGTAGGATCAAAATATTAAAAAAAAAAAAGAAAAGAAAAGAAAATCTGTTTGGAAAGAAGTATGTCCTGAAGGGAACTGACCTGTCAAACACACCAAAATGTTCCCTAAGGACATTAAAACCATGCAAACGCCAATAAACCCCGGATACATCAGGCCTTGATTTAGCATTTGATGATGTATCCAGTTCCCTTCAAAGCAAAGTCTGGTAGAAAAGTATAAACAATAAAATGCCCCCAGTGGAATAAAGTGATGCTTTTTGAAAACAGAAGCCATCTCGTTCAGTGGAATAGACGAGCACACACACACCTGCCAGTGAGGACCTTGGCCAAGAACATGCAGTGGACTCCCTTGGGCGAGCGCTTGGAGAAGTTGTGGGAGTAGAAGGCCCTGCGAGCGAAGTAGGAGCCCTGGCCGAACATGGTGGCGTGCTTGCCGCAGACGCGCGGGTCGAAGTTGTGCTTGCAGATGCCGTCCACAACGTCGGCTGAGGTGCCGTGGAAGAGGTGGCGCTCGCTCAGCAGCCGGTCCATCTCAGACATGCGGCGTGACATGTACTCCTTCTTCCTGTCAGAGCACACAGAGGTGGATATTTAAGATGGGGTTTGATCACAAAATGTCATCGAAATCGGTTATTTGTTTCTAACGTGAATGAAACAAACCGTCTCACATGAAAATACTGTCAGAGTTTATTTTAATCATTTAAAAAGTGAACATTTTTCATGTGAAATCATTACACACACATCACATTTTATACATTTTTTGCTTTTGATTATGTTTATTAAACAAATCGATGTTTTTATTTTAAGATCAATAAAGAATATACTTTAAATAAAAAAAAGTCTACTCATTTTTGCTTGCTTGTCAGATGTCTAGCAATCATTGGTAGCCTCAATAAGGAGGGTAAGACACAAAATTTATCAAATCATAGTAATGAAAAGTTGAGTGGAAGGAAAAATTAAAAAAAAAAAAAAAAAAAAAGCAGCATCCATAACAGAGCTGACAGCAGCATTGAGAGGATAGTGAACATAGTCCCATTCAGATGTCTATGGTAGATTTCCATCAAATTAAAAGCAGCCGTAGGCACAAATCCATCTGGAGTCTGGCCTACAGCTGATGAGTTATCAGCTTAAAACGCTTCCTGAACCTGAGACAACGGACATCTTAGCTTAATGTCCAAATTCCTCTCATCAAACAAAAGAAAATGTTGCATTTCATTCAGAAATCAAGGCCCAGAGTCAGAAGGAGGTGAAGAGGCACAGAATCCAATTTACTTTAACAATCAGCAAGGATTTAGGGAGTGATGTCGTCTGCCGGGGCTCTATGTTTTATCAAGTCCAAATCAGCGCAGCGGTTACCAGGAAACTTTAGAGCACTTCATGCTTCCTTCTACTGATGAGCTTTATGGAAATGTTGATTCCATTTTCCAGCAAGAACACACTGCCTAAAGTACCTATACATGCTTAAATCACTTGATTGAAATACAAGTTTGGCTGAAGAGTGTACATACAGCATGGTCTTTTCATTTTACTTTTATTGATCCCTACCCTGAATCTGCAAAATATAAAACTTTAGAGTTCATCTTTCTTCAACAACCAGTACTGTGTGAACACATCACTTCTTTAATGTAAGCAGATCAATAAGGAACGCACAGGAGAAAGCGAGGTGAGTCGCTGAGGCTGTGACCCACACGTGAACTCACACAATGCCACAGCTTGCGACATGACACCGCACGCAGTGCGCTGCTCGCTCGCACGCTCCCGATTTCCTACTACCCCAATTTAGTTTGCAGCGCTCCGCTATCGCATGCCGATGAACTTGCGCAAACAAGAAGTTATGGTTTCGCTGCAGCAGGCAGACTGTGGGAAAAGGAAATCGAGAGAGAACCAGTGAGGGGGCATCACTTTCAGAGGTGGCGAGGCAGACACACACAAACACACGCCGGCAGTCATTGTGAAACCGTGCGGTACTGGTCGGTGTGGGAGGGTTCAACTGTCGCAGCTGATAGGAGAAGGCCTGCTTCGACCACAGCGGTTAGCCCGCTAGCTTCACAACAGGAACATCATCATCACCAAACATCTCCCCATCTGCTGTATTCACACACCACTGTCAACGAGTTCTCACGAAGTCCCACACAGCTGGCATCATTTGGCCTATTTCGTCTTGATTCTTCTCTCGTTTAGCTTTAGATCTGAATATGACCTGATTTTAAATGTGCATGGAAGGTTTGGAACAAGTGAAGCTAACATTTGTGACTTCTAAAAAACAAAGATTGAGCTTCCAGAGGCACATTTTGAGAATGTTTAGTATTTAGGTGATAGTTGCAGGTTCTACAGAAAACTTTCAAACATTGGAAAAAGTGTGCAGCATTTCACCTCTGTCGCAGATCTGTTTCTAACTCCAAACCCTCTTTCACCTGACACCTAAAATAAATTCACCTGTGCAATTTAATATCAGTATAATCTGAGATAAAGGGGTTTGTTAGAGAACATTGGCTACATCTTTAAACGTGGTAAGAATTTTCAGTTGTGACAGGTTTCTACAGTTTTATACTTAGTTTCACACAGGAACTGATGCTGAGTTCAGGTAAACAACAGAAAAACCAGTTGCGTGTCAAAACCTTTTGCCACAGCTTTAAGAAATGTCTTGCACGCAGACATGCCAGCAGCCAACTTTCTCACCTCAACACACAAAATGATCTTCTGCTTAATTCAACAACTTCTCACCTCTTATACTTCTCCCAGAGGAAGGGGTTCTGGACACGCTGGATCTTGATGATCCTGAACTTGGTTTCTGATACTGTCTTGTGAAAGAGGCTGTACACCGTCCTGTAGCTGCGGTCTTCGCGCGACACGGGCACCCGCAAGAAGTCCTGGCTCATCGGCATGGGCAGCCATGTCTCTGGAAAAAGACTAGGAGGGTTGGTTGATGTCGGCGAGAGGGGATGTGACGAGGAGACGTCCATCGGGGTCGGTGCAGGTGCGGATGTGGAGGGGAGAGCGGGTAAAGAGAGACCACCCAAAGTCCTGCAGAGAAAAAAGAACATTAGGTCTTTTAGAGGAAATAAACTTTATTTACAAACCAAAAAGTGTCTCTATTAGCCTACTCTAGTTGTAGAGTAGGCTGTGAGCTGCTATATATATATTGCAGAATAAATAACTGAGAAATGAGTTTGTTGTTTATTAAAAATGAAGAAGAGGACATGAGGAAAAACCACTGAGACTGAATGTACCAATCAAGCAATACCAAGAGTTCCTCCACTGAATTGGACCACTCTAATCCCCATCTTGCACTTCCTCCAGCACAATCCAGAGGTTGTGGGTTTCTTTTCTAAATACCCTTTTTGTTATCACATTCAACCCAAAATACAGCAAGAAACTAGAAACTTACTGCACATAGCACTTAAGTGTCTATCATATCTTCTATGTTTATTACAAATCTCCATTTTGTTAAGAGTTTTCACAACATCTTGTTGCTGCTTTCAGTAACATAACGAAAATTTTCTAAATCACCAAATTACTTTGTGTAAACAAGATGGCAACAGTTTTCATGTGACCAGCCTCATGTAATCTATCACATAAAATCCCAATAAAGTAAAGTCAGAGGTAATATAGTTTGTGGTTGTAATCTGCAGCAGCATTTTACTGTAACCTAGTTACCTAGAACTGTATGTAACCTAGTTCTTATTACAGAGAAATGAGCCTGTGAATAGACGTTATAAAACGTATTAAAGTTTCTTTTTCTCGGTTACCCATGAACATCACTTGCAAATCTCTGTAAATTTGCCAGCAGAGAATTAACACGCAAACCAACAGAGGAATGGTTACTCTGCTCCGTTTTGCTGCACCTTATTCAAAGCCCTTCTGCTGCATTCTGTTTCTGCTTCATTAAACGCAGAATTAGGTGCCTGATATATAATCCGGTGACCATAGCTCCCAGTCTGAGCTAAGATAAAAGTCAAAGCAGAACTTGGTCTTTCACCGATCAGTGCTCACATTTTAGCCCCACAGGACGAACTGCTCCAGACTGTCTGCACCAGAAGAAGAAGCAGTTTGTAGTCATTAGTAAAAGCCTAAAGCCAAGGTGACGCTCACTGCTATGTCTGCACGCAAACGTCCATCTGCAACTTTATGCCTACGCTTTCCACAGTGACGCTCCCATTTGTTTCCAATCATAAGCGTTTCCAAAAAGCTCCATCTGCTGCACGTTCGAAATCACATCCCTCCGACTGCCAGCCGTGACAGATCCGAACTGCAGGGCGGCGCCGCTGCACATCAACCGTCAAACGACACATCAGGACGGTGCGAAAATGAAACCCAGACACCAAACAAGAGAAGATGAGAACAAGGAGGACTGGGTGGGGGTTGGGGGCTAAAAGAAAGATAGAAAAGAAAGAAAATGCCAATTGTGGAGCTGTCATCGCAGTGACAGAAAAAGAAAAAGTCCTCCACCACGTCTGGCATTTGAGTCAGTAACAGTAGTTTTCCTGTCAAGTTATCACCCTGTAAGTGTAAATGCTGTTAGCTCTATCATCCATACGAAAGTGTGTGTGTGTATTATGAAGAGACTCTGAGGTAGTGTGACAGTTATTCTCGTCTCTTTTCTTCCACTCTCTCTTATCTTGTCGGTCTGGTCTAAGAGACACCCACCACCTCCCTCATTCCTTGCGCTGCAATCGAAGTCTCTATTCCCTCGGCGCTTTGAGGAGATCACAGACAGGCTGCTGCAGAAAACAAGTGTGAAATGAAAAGGGACAGATGCCGAAAGAATGATGGAGGCAGGCAAGAATGAGAGATACGGAGGAGGAGGAGGAGTGATTAGGAAAGAACAGGACAGGAAGAAGGAAGAGCTTTCTAGGCTTAGGTCACTTAAAAGGATGATTAACTGGCTAAGATTCATCCAACTTGATAAGTGATCATTCCCTTACTGGGAATTTTAGGGGATTTCTTTCACCATTAAAACTTTAAGTACAGCCCTTGGTAATCTTGTAGTGTCTCTGTTTTCTTCTTTCATGGCACTATATGAATTTCCATTGCGGTTTAGGTTAGATATGCTAAAGGAAATGCTCTAAAATTTTCTTGTGGACAGCTGCATTGACTTTAGCCTTGACAGAACACAACTAACCAACACCGGCAGATGACATGGCTTCACAAATCCCTGACTGTAGATTCTGGGCTTCTCCACTTCTCCTGCAGACCCGACACCTTCTGTAATATACGCACCATAAACCACCAGGAAGTGGTCTGGTCTTTCCTCTCCTCAACCCATGTAAAATGCATGTCTCTGGTTTGGCTGATAGGACTACACTGTGTAAAAAAAAAAATTTACCAACTTTTTTCTTCCACTCAACTTTCCATTGATTGAATTATGTCTCTGAAACCACCTGCTTTATCGCAAAATAAATTTTTACTTTGACATATGTTAATCAGTAGACCTCTACTTAACATCTCTGTATTGTAAGTTCAGGTTTCTTCTTATGAGATATTCTAATAATCTGACAAATTGAACTTTAGGTTTTCATAATCATTCAAATGAACAGAAGTCTTCTAATGAAAGTTGCTCTTGTTTTTAGCTCATATTTTTATTTTACTAGCTTATTTTAAATAGTCAAATTTCTTAATTATTATTTGTATTGTTGGTGTGTCTGTAAATCTTTTTTTGTTTTATCAAAAACAGGTCTCTGTTATAAATGTCATCTTGGATCTCAGTGAGAACCTGTATAAATAAAGGTTAAGTAAAATAATAAAAATCAATTAACTGAGATGCATGTGACTGAGTGCAGCTACTGCAATTTATTGATGGACAAATACAATCAATAGTTGAGCCATGGATCTGGGTTCCAGCTCCCTGCAGTGACGTTTCTCACCCTCTCTCCCTCATCAGTGCGACTCTCCGAAGCTCCAAGTCTGGAACCCATTTAGATCCTCTCCGGCTGCACTCCCTTTCACCCTTGCTGCCTGTATGTCTCTTTTCTTATTCTCTCTGTCTGGCTTTTGCCTTCACAATCTGTTGTTTGTTTTTTTTTTTTTCATTTTTTCTTTTTTCTGGCTCTCTCCTGACTATTGTGGCCCGGTGGGCACAGCTTGTTCTAGGAAACCAGCTCCGCACCAGAAGAATCTGCAAATGGGCTGAAATGGCTCCACTTGTTTCTAATCAGGTATCACTTGTTTCCAAAGTAAGACGGAGGAGAGTCCTGCAAGCACATCTCTTCACCGCTACAAAGAGGGGAAGCGGGGCTTGAGAAATGAGTGTGAGAACAAATTTAATCCCGTCAAGGGGGGTGGGGGGTTCACAACACTGGGAACATTAATTTCTTTGTCTCCATGATCCTCCCTCTTCTTCTCATCTGTTTTCATTTGCTTCATTATCTCATTTCACATCTTGTCTGCTTCAGGCGTGCTTTCCCCTGTAAAGGACAGCTCCTGCATCCTGGTGACCACGTCTGACTTGCCAAAAATCTGAGCCGGGGGTAAGTGTTGGTTCAGCTCCGGCTGTCGATGCGTCTGAAACGGATCAAAACTGGACGTGGCGTTCAGAGCCTTTTGAGCATTCAGCCCTGACTGTGACATTGGCATTGTGTACCGGCCTGTGTGTGCCTGCACGTCCCTAAACACAGACCTAGGACGCCCAGGGAACACAGAGAGCCATGAGGAGACAGATTGTTACACAGTAGGAAGCCAACAGTGAGAATTACACAGCAGTACTGCCAGGCACTGTTTTTTTTTCTCCCCTTTCTAAAATCTCAAGAGTTCGATGCTCTCTGACAACACTGAGTAGTAAGAGATAAATGATTATTATGCTGATCTGCTAGAGAGTACAATGGAAAGCAGAAGTGAGAACAAAACAGCAGGCAGGAAACCATCAATAAAGTGATTAAGCTTCACCTCTCTGCTGACCACTTTCACTTATTATTTATGAGGTTTCATAACTTCAAATCTGTGTAAAAGCTGATTTTTTCTGCTCTTTTCTGTCATGCAACAGACGAACATTAGACATGAGGCTGAGATCAATATTGATCTTGTATGAAACTAATGCTTATAGAACAAATATCATATTTATCAAAGCCATCAACAACATTACAGATGAGCTTCAAAATCACAGCATCACTGTTCCCACTTCAAATTAAAAAAAGCTAAATTTCTACATTTACTGAGACTCAAATATGCATTATGATAGTGGTAGGAGTGAAGGGTAAAATAAATTGTATTTTGACATTTATAAAAAAATGGCACATATTTGTTTGGAGGATCCTTAGTAATAAAGTATAGAGAGAGGATTTTTTTTCCCCACCAAAATATTTCTAGAGATTAACAAGGACTGCAAATAAAAAGACAATCGGATTGGTTTTCGACAACCACATAGATATATTGGTGCCATTTCCATTGTAATAATGATAATATGAATTATATTATTTCTCTCCATCCCTAAAAACTGATGCACCAGCATCACCAGCTTAATTAACGCTATTTCTTTAAAACTACTGTTCATAGGAGCCACAGCAAAACCAGTTTGGTGGAAGCACCCTCAGACAGAGAAATGCGAACGTTGAGAGACAGACTGTGACATTTCTGATTGAGGCTGATCTCGACTTCCAAACCTAAACAGGACTAACTGGATCAGGAGTGAATAGTGATATTTACTGGAGGTGGGGCGTGAGGATCACAGACGACATGAACATGGGTCGCTTCTTGATCTGCCGTCTGAAGCCGAAGACAGCATTCTGCTGGAAGCCCTCCTTGATGTTGAGGATATACTGGTTCTGTAGCGTGATGAATCGGACCTCCTTAAGACCCCTCGAACTTGCCTCTTCAATCAGCTTCACCACCGGCTGCAGGGGAGGAGAAAACCAGAAAGAGGACATGAAGAAGTGAGAATGATCTGTTTCACTGTCCAGCTAGTCGAGCAAAGCCAGCAGAGGTTAAGGTGGATTGTTTTTAAATAAAACCAAACTCAAACATGGATAATGAGTAATTCTCATCTCCTTTCCCTGCTTCATCTGGGATTTCTCCCACTGAACTCGATTTCTCCAGTAATATTTCAACCGGGTCAATCAGCGAACAGAAGGAGGCGATGGGAACAAATCATTTTTATGCTGTTTTAAACTTGTATTCTGTCATGCTTGCAGTTCAACAAAGGAAGAAGTAATCAAAGCCATTAATTTCATGTTGGCCACATTTTTAAATATTGAGAAATTACAGTTTAAGCAAGAGGAATGTCATAAAGGGGTAGTGTTATGTAAAATAGACTTGTTTGAGCTTTACATAATTACATTATGTCATGTCATAAAGTAATTCCCTTAAGTGTTGCCTTGATTCTTTCATGCATGTTTCAGCAATCCCTGAATATCCCATGGCAACCATTTGGAGGTGTCTAAACACCTGCTCTCAGAAAAACACAGCCTTTTCCTTGCAGCTCCTCCTTGGAGCTGCAGTCTCACAGAGCACCTCTCCCCTACGACTCTTCCACTCAGCTCCTTCAGACTAGCGGCAGCAGCAATTAGCAAAAACTTTGGTTGAACTGTGTGTCTGCTGAGTTTATCTTATGAACTACTTCTTCTCTAAGAGCGTTTATAAACGCCATAATGAGGATCATTGTTGTGTCGGAAAGAGCAGGAGCTTCTTAAAGAGACAGAGGCTAGTTTTCAGGCGTCAAATTCCAACATCAAGTGTCTTTATGTTTGATATGTAAAGCATTTTTACAACAACTGAAGGTAACAGATATTTGATTGCACTGTAAAGTACCAATATGTGCCTGGGAAACATAAAATACTGCATATTTAAGACATTTTATTGCTGGCAAAGATGCTGCGGTTCTACACAATTTACTGTAAGCGTCATTGAGCTGGTGCATTAAATACGTCACGGCCAAACATTAGAATTGGGTATAATCATTTAAAATAAAAGCCCCCAGCAAGCAATCATTTTTCAATATCTGAGGGTCCAGATCCTCTGAACCAAGCAAAGTGTAGAACAAAGAGCTGGTTTTTTGCCAGGCTACCGTTTCTCATACCTAGTCTTCAGGAGTGCTTGTTTGCGTGTTTCTAACTTGATCGAATCACAGCAGCTAGACGATTGATTAGTGCGAGCAAAGTTAATGTGTCTGGCCTCGTGTTCACAGGGCGTGAAATAAAGCAAACACAAACGCAGAAAAAGGCAGAGAGCGGCTCACCTCAGAGTATTCCCTCCAACCAATGTTGTCTCTGCAGTAGTACTTCCACACTGTGTGACAGCTCGGGGTGGAGTTAGGGTTCGCTGCAGGAACGGGAAGAGGGCAGGAGGGAGTGGTCAGCCGTCGGACGCAGTCAAACTCCAGGTCACACACTCGCATCGTCGCAAACTCCAGCAGAAACACCCGGCCCCTGAAAAAACAAATATTTCAGTTAAAAATGAACCAGCAACCAGGGGTTCAGCAGTCTTTGTAGGAAAGAAAAACAACAAAAAAAAAAACAAAACCCGGCCAATCATCTTCAAAGCTGCGGCTCGGTGACCTTGCTGTTAAATGGTCCTGATTTATATTTCTATGAGCTGCCATGTGACCAAACATGTGGCCGTTAATGCAAGCCATGTGCCCTGGAGCGAGGCGACCAAACCTTTGGTTGCTCAAAAAGAGTGAGTCACCCAGGGTGACAGCAGTGTGTGAGAAGGGAACAGGACAACATGAGAGGAAGACGGCTGAAACATTTCCCTGAAAACACACACTCATGCCTCCATGATGAGTGAAATAAAATGAGGCCTTCACAGAGCAGCTGTGATCACACTGAGATTAAGTTACTCACTGCATTTATTAATTACGTGCCTTCTCTAAGCAACAGGCACATAATTTTATTTAGAGGTATCCAATTAAAGGTGGGAGAACAAACTTGCACAACAGTTTTCAGCTTTTCACTCACATAATTTTACTTCAACTTCCCCATTAGGCATTACTTTGTGTTTCTCTGTCACACGCGATCCCAATAAGATGCACTGAAGTTTGTGGTTTTGACATAACAACCAAAAATTAAGTATTAACCACTGAACTCAGTGAAGACACATCTACCCAAGCAGCCGGAGGCAACAATTAATCTTGTAATCATGCATAGTCATATTCAATAAATTAGAATAACGTGTTCAAATGAGGCCCATTTGTCAGATCAGTACCTTCTGGAAGTAACATTTAAGCAACTATTAAACATACTTTTCATTAAACCCACATTTCTGTTTTTTTTTTTTATATTTTCTCTATTGATCTGATTTTAAATGTCATGTTTTCAATACCTGTGGGAAATTATAATTAATAGAAATAAATGTTTTAAAGCACCCTTCTGCATGTTTCACTTAGTTTTGAAGTTCCTGAAATAAATGGTCTTTTCAGTAATATTCTAATTTATTAAATGAGTTTGTACTCCTTTTACCCCCTCACTGCCTCAACATGTGAGGGTCAGAAATCCCACAAAATTAAATTTTAAAACATAACGTCAAAATAAACACAAAATAATTGTATTCAGAGTACGCTAATGACCTCATTAACATACACCCCACTCATAACAGTATTTAGTGGATGCACTGAGTGAAGTAAGCCTTTTCTGGTTGTTGCTGTTGAGGAGCACCCTGAGAGCATGATGCTGCCACCACCATAACTTGTGATAGAGATGACGTGTTTCTGAATTTGGTATTCAGCAAACAACTTTATGTAGTTTAATGACGTATCACTTCTTTTACTTCCCTCCAGATGTCTACTTTTTATCACCTTTTCTTTAAATAGCCAAATGTATTTTTCTTCTTCTCTTCATGTTGTAGCATAAATACCGATGATGACTCAACTGTTTCCATATATAACTTAGTTAATACAAATCAGCTGCTCTCCACTAATCTCTGTTTCACTAACCGGGACACCAATGACACAAACTAAGAAGACTTCTGCTGAAATAGGTCGGCCGCTTTAAAGGCGGTTAATACTTACAGTCATTTACTTCACCTAATAAGTTTTTAATTAACTGAATTATGTTTGTTAAAATATGCTTTTCAAGAGTTGTTTTTTCAAATTATTTTTTTAAATGTCAAATTATACTGATCTTTTTTTTTTTTTTTTTTTTTTTTACAAAAAAGATAAAGCCTCCAAAGAGGTTGAATACTTTTGATGTTCATTGTTTGCTATATTCAGAGTCAGAAACAGAGAGTAAATCAGGATCCAAGACCGCAGTCTGACTGCCCTCAGTTGACATTTTGCAAGACAAGTGGAATGAATGCCAGGCAGTAGTCAGTCTGAGATGTTTTCCATGTGCATCACCTGAGGAGGAGCGTGCAAACCTGTTTTTTAATGCAGCGCCCGCAGCAGTGAAACCTCAGGTTATTATAGGTAGGCAGTAAACACAAATTAAGTTCTCCTTCCTGTAAGTGTAATTACTGGTCACTGAGGTTACAGGGACTCAGACAATGCTTTCTGTCACAACGGAACAGCCTGAATCATTTTCCAAAGCCTTACAATCACACTGGTTCATAAATAGAAGCTGGACGTACTGTTATCATAGGTTGAATTTCTGCTAAGTCATAGGGCGACTACGTCTCCATAAGAGGAAGTGAAAGAGCAGGCTGCTTATTGAGCACGTGCAGAAATAAAACAGTGACTGAAAACCAAGACACAGACTGTCATATCTGCACTACCAGAAAATAATAGAGATAATGCAGATGAATGATTTTCTGTTCTGTATATGAGAGCTGTTTTCAGCATTCAACAAGCTAGAGGGTGTTTCAGTTTCATGGGAAAAACAAACACAGCAGTTCATTTGAATACTGAATGCAGAACCAAAAGAGAAAAGCAGAAGGAACAGAATTATTTTAACGGGTGCAGCAAGAAAAGTACTGGCAGATAAAAGTGAGGTGGGCAAGAAGCGGCGACTGTGGCACTAACAAGTTGGGGGGGAAGAAAACAGCACATCTTCTGCTTCGCCTCGGGTCAGCTCCTTCTTTCCCACTTGTTTTGTTTTCTTAATTATTTGTCGTTTCGTTCTGCTCTGTCTACACCTCAGAATGTTCCCCCCATTTAGCTGCTTCTCTTGGTCTCTTCAAACCATCGCTGCTGTGTTTTTTAGGAAGGGAGAATGTGCTTACCACGCACCTGCACAGACTTCTCTCTCAGTGCAGAACAGTTTCTACCAACAACAGAGCGTCTGATGGCAGGATGCATGAGCTTGTTTGTTCTTATGCAGAGATGAGATCCAAAACTTTACAGAACAGTGAAAGACTTTGTCTATCTAAAGTGTAGAGAGTGAGAGTATGCCAATAATGCTTTAAGTCTGCTCATAATGTTCCTTTGGTTTAGAGAGGAGATGCACACATCAGTCAGCCGGTGATGCAAATCGCTCAGTTTCCCCTGTGCATCTTTGATGTTTGTTTGAAATCTGGTACACATAGAGAAAACGCTTTGATGCAGACAAATGATCAAGTCTGTTGAATCCACAAAAGGCAATGAAAGAAGTCTTCTTCTGTTTTGGGCCTTTTGATAACAGCGGGTCAGAAATCTGGAAATCTGTATCGGCCCTGAAGAGCCTAACTGGTTCAAATTTATTTAAGGGTGAACTACAAAAAAAATGACAGGAAATTTCTGACAACTGTATGGAGCACAGAGTTTGTCTTTTGCTGTGCACTGCTGGTCAGCTGACTGAAATGAGACTATTAGTCTCCTTTTGCTTGCAAGAAAAACATCCAGTCAATTTAGAAATATTGAATTAATAACAGAAACAACGGTTTAAAACTGCAGTGGGTAAGTTGTCTGTGGTGTGAGTGCAGCAGGTAGTCTTACTAATCTGTAAGAAGAACATGTGTAATATAAACAATAAGTACTTAGAAACACCGACAAAGTTTTGATCCTTACTCTATATTTGGTTTACTTATCCAAATCAAAGAAACAAAAAATAAATGTTACCAACTACATGTTAAGTTAATTGAGCAGTTGTGCTTTTCTGTATTTCATATACTTTTTCAAGTTTTGTTTAAATAAAATGGTTTTAAAAAAGTTTAATTTCTTCTGTAATACAAAGGTTTTATTATAATTGGAAGACTCTCACACTAGCACCATGCATAACTCACATCGATGCAGCATTCACACAGGCGGTTAAACCTGTGTGAACAATCAAAGGTTCAGGTTTCACTATGAGGAAGGGAACTTTTTCACATTTACAGGCAGCCTCTCCACCTTACTGATTAGCTCTGTTTCTCACACTCACCAACCCTCTTTTTGCCGACACACAGTCAAACAAAGACAGCTCTCCAGAGAGGTCAGACAATGATTTTTTTTTTTTTTTAATTTTTCAAAGCTTTCCGTTGAGTCCTGCTCCCTCCCTCACTGCTAGACGAGTTCACACTAAAAATAAAATTCCACCGGTTAAATTAAGTGCACTCACATCCAGGGCTTTTGATGCTAAGGCCAATCCCAAAAGCAAAAAAAAAAAGAAAAAAAAAAACAGATGAAAATGTCAGACTGCTTTAAGTTTATGCATTCATGTAGGTCAACAGAGAACGCTTTGAAATTCAAACGGCAGCTTCTAACTCTGATTTAATGGATGACAAGATAGTGATGCGGGAATAAAAAAAAAATGTGCTAAGCAACGCCTTTCCTCGGATGAATGATGATTAAAACTTACGGCACTGTCCGACTGGATCCTACATGTCGAAACACACACACACACGCTCTTACATATAGTTGAACTTTCTCACAGGTACACACACAAGTACCTGCATACCATCATTAGTTGAGCCTTAGTGATTGTCACAAACTAGAAGAAGAAAAAAAGATCACTCTTTTACAACACACACACACACACACACGCACACATGCAGCCTTTAGATAGATTCAAGTACACACATGCAAACTCCATCTAGTCACGCCTAGATAAGTCAGTCAGCCAACCAAATCTGCTGACGAAGTCTTCTCTAACACACACACACACACACACGCACACCACGGCATTGATGTCACAAGCCCATGTTATTTCCTCCTGCTGGACTAATTCACTTTCATGCCAAGCGATTCAAGCACCATGAAGGATGGCGTCTGACGTCTCCTGGATTGTTCCCGTTCAGATGCATGCCTCAGTCAGTCGTCACATCACAGAGCTCATAATTCAAAATATCCTTTCTCTACGCATTGACGCTGTTGTTACACAATCCCACAGCTACCTGGAACAGGTTTTTCTAAGTATAATAAAGATTAGATAAAAGGAGAAACACAAAGTGGCTTAATGGCAAAGCTTTTGCATATTTTGATATTTCTTCAAGGGCTTTAAAGCCTCAAGAGGCAACGTGTTAAGAAAAACCCCTAAACTCCTAAAAACAGAAGCAAAATGCTAAAGATGTATGCCACAATGACTAAAACTTCTGAATTTGTGAACCCAGACAGAGGGAAACGATAGAGGGACTGAGGCAATCTGACTAAGAGGAGGCAGGACGACCCAGACCTCGCCCCTCTGATTCACGCTATGATCTGTGTGACACATTATGGACTCAAACACACACAGGCTCTATTTACTCTATTTACCCAGGCTGATCATTTTCAACAGTGTTTTTTTTCTTTCTCGCATAAACCAGCTCGTATAAATATGCCCATTTATGATTTTTTTTTTTTACTATGTAATGAGGAAACATGGAAACCCCCAGCGATATAAGCACAAAGACGCACTCGTGCACACACCTTGGTATCGGGTCGCTCTGCCCTTGGTGCTCAGTGACTCTTTATGTCAGTTAATGACAAGCAAGGCTTTTATCACATGGCTGACAAAAGAATCTGCCTCCAACGCTCGCTCAAACACACCCATGAATGCGGCTATGTAAAGCTCAGACGCATTCAGCTTCTGTTGACTGCCGCCTGGTTTTATTTCAATTAAACCCGACTAGTTACGTGCTGGAGGGTTTATACACGGCTGAAAATATAAAAACTGACACAAGTCACTTACATCAACAAATATGAGATACAGTGAATGTATGACACGGGATTGACTGTGACATTCTTACTTCCTGCTGAGTTCATGCCTAACGCGGATTAGTCAGACTTCCATTCCTGCTCATCATATGGATGGGATTATGTGTTGTATGGCTCTCACACACACAAGCACACACACGTGGGAAAGGATCAGGGCAGGACGCATGCTGTAGCGTACGTGCAACAATGCAGCACTTAACCAAATGCAGATCCACTTTTCTTTTTTTCTTTTTTTTTCCTGCACATTCCTCTCGCATGGCTGCACAGTATAAGAAGGTAAAAACAGGCCTTGGTTGCCATACCGACAGAGAAGCTTCAAGAGTCATCTGTTCTCCCTTATATCACTAATGATGTTATCACTTGGCGATACCTTCGTGCTGCATTTGTAGTCTTGCGTGCATGAAAAGACAGGCTGGGTTGTGTGTTTGAAGAAAAGTAACCTGGATGTTCACGCACTCACTTACACCCACGCACACACGCACACACGCACACAGAGCAACATGCAAAACTTTATCAGAGTTAACGTCACAAAGTTTAATGACTCCACTCCCGAGTTTCAGCCTAAAATCTGCAGTAAATTTAGAAACTCGATGTCAGATTTCTCAAAAGAAGGGAAACACTGGCATCCAGCAGAGAGAGTCTAACCACCTTTCTACACTCCTAACATTTACAATTAAAATCAACAGAAATGCTAGTTTAACAAATAACAGCTTACAATGAATGAGACAGCTGAACAAGTGAAACCCCACGCCTTCTGAACATCATTATCAGATATGTTACAAGATAATAAGTGTTCCTAGTTACCACTCGACCTTTCTAAAACAAGCCAACCTGTTTTAGACTCAGGACTGAAAAAAATATATATTGAAATATTGCAGCTAATTATGAATCTGGCTTGTAGCCAGTATTAAGATTTAAATAAATGGTTTCAAAATCACAAACATTTACAGCTATATCATTTCTATTGTCAATATGAGAAGTCAGAGAAAGCATCAGAGTACCTCAACACTTCCTGCCAGTCAGCTGGCTGAAAGAAGGCCTTTTGAAAATATTACTAGTTGTCGTCAGCAGTGCACCCTGTTTCCTGTTTTCAATAAAAGCAATAAGATAAGATGTATTTGTGTTTATAATGTGGGTCAATACCATGATACCTCATAATGCCTCACATATTACAAATGAGACATATTACAATTGTTAAATTAAAATTTGTAATATGTCTCATGTCTGTTGTGGCAAATCACAAAGAGGCATGAGTGGTTTTGAGCAGCAAAATACTCGCATTAAATAACAATGCCTACTTTATAATTAAGGGGTGACAATTATTGTAAAGTATTGCTATGAGGGAAAACAAGTACTGAGATTAAAAAAAAAAAAAAAAATTACCGCTATTATTACAAACTGATAATTTTTGTAAAGCCAAAAAAATAATGTTGGGGTCGCTAATTTTATTTTTTGAACTATTTTTTTCTTACACTGAAAGTACCAATAAGTATGTATGAAAAGTATGATTGAATGCAATCATTGTGTGCCGTCTGTCACTACCTAATGTAACTCCTGTAATCAAAAAGCCTATTTGACATTAGCTACGTTTTATTTGTCAAGTAATGTTTGCAGGGCTGTGTCTAGTCAGAGACAGATGTATTGCCGGAAAGATTGAAGAACCTTTAAATACTTTTTAATCACAATTTTTAGCTTTATGACACTACATGCACAATAAGATATTGTGACAACAAACATCCATATTACTCATCCCTGTTTGCAATAATAACAAGCATGCAACAAATGCGGGGGCATTTTTTTCCCAGACATTTTTCAGTTCCAGCTGGAGCTTCAGTTGAGCAAGCCAGATGGTCCTGTGTGATTGTGTGAGAGGTTGACAAACTAAAAAGGTCACACATAAAAAAAAAAAAAAAAATCTAGGCTGACTCCACCAGGTGCATATCCTGTCTGTGACGCAGTGTGTGCTTTGAATGCACTTTCATCTGGAAACATGAACCAACAAGTTAAGCTAATAAACGAAGCGGCAAATAAGTGAACACCTTTAAGCCAAAAACAACAATAAGCACAGAGAGCTGCCTCAATGGATTAGCTATGCCGAAAGATTGAGGAGACAATGGTGAAATAATGTGTCGCTGACTATGCTAATGTAATACTCCAACATGTTAAACGTTAACATGAATAAAAAATAAATAAGTAAAATGGGCTCAATTTGGAGAAGCATCCCTGTAAATGGGAACACGCAGATAATAAAGAAACTTGTGTTTAGAATAAGGTCAGCGTCTTGCTGAGCGGCCCCATTGTTTGCTTGTGAGCAGCACAGTTTCACAGGAAGCACATGCTCCTCTATGTCACCCCGCTGGGGTTTGCCAAGTGCTTGCATTAAAGTGTGTCTCTCCACCGAGTGCGAGAGAGTAAAAGGTAGGTTTATCTCCCTCTACTAAAAGGCATGTGTGCGTGTGAGCAGTGCAAGCCACTCAGTTTACCCGTGCAGCCAGTTCGTGAGAGCGTCTGCACGCCAAAGTGTGTGCATGTGTGTGTGTGTGTGTGTGCATGAGTGCAAATGTACACCCTATTGTGCACGAGTGGACAAGCTGCCAAGCGAGACTGTGTCACTGACCACACGGTGCATCTGATGAGTGGGGGTGGAAGGGGTCAGGAAAGTTCATGAGGGCTGTAAATTCTGCTTTGGTCGGAGCGCTGGCCAATCACAGGGCTGCGTTTGTGGGGTTTGAGAGCAGGGAAGTGCAGGAAACAGATAGCAGATTATCAGGCTGCCAGGCCACGATAGCTGCTCAAATAAAGAGCAACAACAGGGTGCGAGCTAACCGGAGGACACGCCGGGACAAAATGCGACCTATAACACATATATACTCAAAGTAACATTTACTTGGCTGTCAGCACAACAGCTGGGGAAGCTGATGCTTTCAGTTTGTCGGCCGATGATGAAACCGAAGACAGAACTGAGGCTGAGGTTTACTGTTTCCAACAAGCCTGAAGAGGCGGACAATTTACAGGCAGCCTATGAGCTTCCCGCACCGCTGTTGCTATGTCACAAATACCTATTTATCATGACCACCGGGGGATAAATTGCTGCACGTCAACAGCAACTGGGTTTCTTTCCGACGTCTAATGTTGCACTGGTGTATACGATCTAGGTTGAATGGAAACAGTTTGGTTTGCTGCTGTGAAAATACAGGCAAAAAATGTGATATTCTCTCACTTTACACACACTACAGATAGCAAGGTTTTAAAAAGATTTTTCACACTGAACAGAATCATTTCTCTGGTTGCCTGTAGCATAAGTGTTGTCCCACCCCTTTTGTTGCTGCTCACTGACATTCAAGATGGCTGAAAGAAGGTTCCCTCACTAAAAGAAATACAAATATAGATGCTTGGAAAATGATTCTAGTTGTGAGATGTGTAGTCAGTCATGGTGTGGAAAACATAGGAGTCCCACCCAGCACTCTTTTTCAAATATCAATTTCTTTTTAAAAAATTATACTCCTGCTGGTGTGTCTATTTGCTACCCCACCACCAGATAGCCAATGTAGTTACCAAGCTAATATCAACTTTGTTCTTGTTTTACTCTATAGAGTACTGTTCAAGTACTATAGAGTACTTTACTCCTTAATTTAGTATATTTCTCCTATATGAAATATACTATGCTCATGTATATGCTCATGCAAATCTGAGCATACAAATACCAATAAATACATGTTAAGAACAACTTTATAGCTTTTGCATAGCACTAGCACCAACAGGAATATTAGTTGCTTCTTCTTTTTAAATTAAACCTGTCTCGGGATAAAGTTTTGTTTTTACTTTTTGTGTTAATATCCAGAAACTGGTATTTTCTTTTTACTCAGGGTTGTACCTTCCGATGCCAATACAGTTTCCGGGTCCCTGTGCAGATACTTACTGATACTTGAGTCGGACTTGCTCCTGGTCTGGGTTGCAGTACAGTCTCTCCAGCTGCTCCTGGGAATCGTCTGCTATGCTCTGCCATGTCTGAGTGTTGCTCCTGCGGATCTGCCAGTGGTAGGGCAGCACGGTGTGGTGGTGGGCGCAGTCGTTCCCAAAAACACACCGTCCCTGGAGGAAATCCACACAAATGTCTACAGAGTCCGACTGGTGCGTGTGATACTGGAGCTGAGTGAGTAGCTCAAACACTAGGTCCAGGGAGGCCTCTTCGCTTTTATTCTGGAACAGCACCCCTTTGTCTGGCTGCAGGAGCTGGGAGTGGGGGTCCTGGATTGCAGAGGAGTCTTTGACTGAAACACTTTTAGCGCCAGAGGTTAGGAGGTCTTTGCTTTTGATGATGCTCCCCTCCTGGTGAGGAACCTGGGGTGTGACTATGGGAGGTATATCCCTCTCTGAGGGAGGGATCGTCTCTGTGCTCTCAGCAGCTCGGAGGCCAGCTTTCAGCTGGGGTCGCTCCGTTTCCTCTAGCTCCGCAGTAGTATCGCCTATCTCCACGTCGACGTCCCGGTTCATCAGCCCCTGGACTCCGGTCGCAGCCGCTGCATTCTCGGCGGCCCCCGGGTCTTTGAGACACACCTGCCCCACGCAGCTCTGCTTCACCACCGCCGCCGCGCACAGGGTGCCCGGAGTTCTGCCCGGCTGGCTGCGGGGAACAAACACCCCATCCCCGGACACCAGAGTGTCCGTGCTCAGTAAACTAGTCAGTATCGGATCCAGGGCGCGTTGGAGGCATTTGTGGTCCAATTTCCTCTGTTTCTTCCTGAAATAGGGCTTCACTAGAGGTATTTTGTCCGAAAGCCCAACGATCGGCTGCTCCGTGAAACCTTCCGCTTCGTCCATATTTAAACTCACATCCAGCGAGATTGCAGTCGGCACACGTTCTGCGGATTTCTGGAGAATGTGCAAAGTTTTACCCATGTCCTCCTGCTAAACCCGGACGGTCCTGGAAGAGAAAGAGAGAATGAGGTAGTCATCAAAGATAACAGCCGTAATCCTATAATCTCAGTTTCCAAGGTGAAGTCATCGCACAGATTAATACGCTGCTCGGGCGAGCTATTGTGCCAAACACTCCCTGGCTTTCCTTTCCTGGGAAGGAAAACCTCCGCCATCTATATGCTGAATCGAAACCCCCCCTACAGAAAGTGATCCCAGATTGACCCCGCACATTAAAAACAGGAACAACACCGCAGCAGCCGCATAACACATCAGTCCCCTCTACACACACAGCCTGTAACACCGATTCTCGTTGGGGAAGCAGGAAAGGTTGGCCAATCGAAGAGGAAAAATATTACCTAATCCCGCTGCGGGGAAGTTGAGCCTCAGATTAATCATGTCAAACGAGAACACGTCCCCCTTTTTTTCCCCCCCGTTAAGTCTTTTTTGCTCTCCGGCTAACGTCATGCCTGCAAATTACAGCTGCGTATCCGCACAGGAGCGATAAAAATCAGGAGTGTAACAAAACCCCCACTCTCTCTCCCCCGGGACTACATTTTGATCACGGGAGTCCGATACGCGGGGCCCTGCCGACTACGTGCCGCTTTACATCACTGCCCGAGCAAGTTCGCACGTAGGCTCCAGCTGACACAGCCACACACAGAGACACACACACACACAGAGAGAGACAAGGCAGGCAGCTACTGCAGCGCGGAGAACAACGCAAAACACCGATGAGCTTTTACTCCACAGGCCGAAGAGCAACTTTCGTTCTGGTGAAGAACTATCAGATTTTACAGGCGCAAGAACAACAACAACAAAAAAAAAAAAAGGGGGGGGGGAAATAGTTATGAGAGAAGCACCGCTGCTGCTATTTAAATTCCCCATTAACTAGCTATTTCTTTATTCTCCGAGGCTAAGGCGAATAATACGCTACCTGCGCGACAAAGTCCACCCCTCTACCCCCGTTTGTGGCACTCTTTCGCTGTCAAAATCCAGTGTGTACATCGGGCGAAGCTCCAGAACCAGTCCGGATAAAACAAGCTAGTACCAGAAGTAGTGTCCGTGCCCAGACCTGGGTCGCTGGTATCCCCCTGCTGATTCCCTGGTCGCTCTCATGCTCTGTCTTTCATCTCCTCTCTTTGTATCCAGGACAGGACAGAAAAGGCGCAGAGGAGCAAACCAACCGACAAAAGAAGTGAGCACAGCCGCAGCGAAAGACGCTCTGCCTGGCTGCCCCGGCTCCGCACCCCCAGGCTCCGCCCCCTAACCTGCCAGGGGTGGAGCTTCGCCTCAAAAGCACGTACAGAGTCGTCTGGTGGCCGCAGATAGAAGCTGCAAACACTGTGTGTGGGGGGCTTTTAATTCCGATGTCATAATGCAGCAAATTATAAACGATTAAAAATGCACATTTGTACGTCTTTTGACGAAAATTACATCTGGGAATGTATATAAGGGCAGCACTGTACTATCTGTAGTATAGGGATGTCAAATCCAGGCCTCAAGTACCAGTATCCTGCAACTTTCAGATGTGTCTCTGCTGTAACTCGCATGAATCAGATAATGAGGTCGTTAGCAGGACTTGACTGGACACTGAGGAGGCGACTCCGTCTTTTGATTAAGGTGTGAATCCAGGGACACGTTTGAATGTTGCAGGACACGACCGAATTTGAGGACCCTTGTTCTAGTACATTGGTTCCCAACCCTAGTCCTGCTCAGACCTTCTTTATTTTCTTCTCTTATGGTTTTTGGCTAAACTTTAGATGTGCATTACCACACCTTAAATTTGGCCTTAAAGGATTCTAAAACAAAAACATATTCTTTCAAATAAACAAGCCATAAGATAATTTATCAAAGCTGGAGAACTATAAGATATTAAACTTTAATCTTATTCTCAGTTAATAAAGAATGTTAATCAGCTGAACTCTTTCATTTCTATTGTCTGATAGTATAGTTTCATCTTCTCCATAATCACATATACCTGTATTATGTTTCCCTATTATGAATGACGTACTATTCATGGTGCCCAAGAATAGTGCTGCTGTTTTACATGTCTCCTTGCTCCAGACAATGCCTATTAAGTACTGTCTCATAGAGCAAACACTGCATTATACTTGCACTAAAGATAATGCAATGGAAAGTGTCATGAACACCAAACAAGCTTACTGAGCTCTTATTAACCTCCTCATGAAAAACTCTGTTAAATGAATGGGTTTCATAATCTTTCTTAAAAGGAGGTGAAGCTCCAGAGAAACTATTTGAATGCTTTATTACTCAGAATCCTTTTGCATGAAAGTAAACATGAAACCTATTAATCTAAGCAAACTGGATATTATTGATTAAGAGTTTCAGAAACCTGATATTGTTTCAGTGCAGCTGATCTGACTAGTTTCCATAAGGGAGTGAACTGCTTACTGTGTGAGTCAGCCTTTCTCGCCTGCTTGTTTTACCAGAAGTAGTTTTTTAGGAACCTGCTGTGCTGCACCGGCTTCCGGCCTCAGTTTCATCTTTTGAGCGTGCTCAACAGTTTATAGTTTCTGAAAACCGGACTTTTCAAATAGCGTTGTTATACAATTACAAAATCCTAACCATGTTTGCCAAAAAAAAAAAAAAAACTTTTTTCGTCTAAGGAATGTTACAAGGAATTGATGATCAGTATGTTGCATAACAAGAGATATCATATGCATTGCACCATTTGCAGGAATAATGGGTGCCTTGATTTAGCAGTTTCTTAAACTTTCCTTTGGTTGCTGACATTAGATGCCAGAAAATTTAAGACATTTTATCCGTCCCCTTCAGGATCCTTGCATGACTCATTTTGCAGGAAATTGACAACACCTTTTTGACAAACAGTGAACTCAACAAAACAGTTCCAGTGAGGCTCATTTACTGGTACCTTCCACGTTCACTGCTGAAAACACTTGGCTGCTGACGTATGCGAGAGTAATTGCCTGATTGCATACCGATGAATGGTGAGCATTCCTCCCAGCCTGACAAGCAAAAGGATGTCCTATTGTTCAAGTCATGACTAGCTTCAGAGGACGCCCTTTAAAAGGGAGACCTGTCTGCCAAATCCAGCTAGTTTGTTGTCTCACTAAGGCTGTACGGGATGGCAGTACATGAAACAACAAGTACTGCGAAGATCCTTTAATCCATGTGAGAAGGAGTGCCCTAATTAAAGCTGGTACAAAGCTGTAACCCAACGAAACATTACAAGATTATTATATCATTAGAGATGAAACAAGGAATGTAATGTGCTTTAGAGATCTGGGAGCATATTGAAAAGATCTATTTGCCAAAACTCAGTTATGCACACACTTTTACAATCTTTCTCTTGCTCAGGCACTTGCATTCGAGCTAAACCGGTCTCTGCAGGTAAAGCTCTTGCTTCCTTTTTTTCTTCCAAAAAAAAAAGGAGGTGAAAGGTCAGGAAAGGTACGTGAGAGTAATCGCATTCAGAAATACAAACCTTGGTATTGTTTTATTTAGAAAGTCAAACAATTTGACTGTGAAGAACTTCTAACGTTTTGTTTGAGTCTTATCAGTTTATATGTCAGAACATTATAGAATTATTGTGGCAAATCAATGACAGTCCTTCAGTATTGACACGCCTGTCTTACAAAACCAATCCTGGGCAGGGACACATAAATGCGCATCTTTATGGATCTAATTGGCTCTGGAAATGTTGTATGAATAATCATTGCCACTTTGACTCATGTGGCATCCTTTGTGAATTCTATGTTTAACAACCTGTTTTAAATGACAATGACCCACTTAATAACGCAATAGCCCCTCAGATATACTAATAATGTAAGGACAAGTTTCATCTTTGTCAGTGTGGATTGTTGTTTTGTTTTACAGCAGATATGGCAGAAATACTCTAAAATCCATGATGGAAACATTTTCGAAATGGCACAAACATGAGTCCCTTATAAAACTGTTGGTCCTGGTTTATGTGACATCTGATGAAAAGTTTTAATTTTCCTTTCATAAGGCTCAGGTGAAGATCACAATTTGGGCTGTCACTCAGGTGAACAGTATGCATGGATATTATTAGTGTTTGTCAGTCAGGTGGTTGCACTGCGATTGCTGCCTGGTGTTCAGAACACTTGTTACCACATCCGTTCAAGCCTGGCACTTTCTGTACCACTGACACATAGTTTCAGCACACCGTGTATGTTAGCTAACCAGATAGACATTACAAAGAAGATGATGGTCATTTCATTGACCATGAAATGCTAATTTGTGGTTAGCATTTACTGGCTCAGAGGTACTTTTATGAGACTTTTTAGTGACACTGGAAAAGGAAAAATAGTTGCTTGCAACCCAACTGCCAATGTCATGTTTTAAGTTTTGTTTTATTTTAGTTAAATATCTTCACATAAACCTCATAAATTACCTAAAATTAGAATTAATCAAGTTGCCTATTTGAGAAATTGTTTAAAAGTTTGAAAATAATCAGTTTTGATATTGGGTTACTATAGTTTCTATATAGGCTGCAAAATTATTCTGTCATCCCATTCTTAAGTTTTACAGATTTTTTCAATGAGATCTCTGACAAGGAGTGGAGTGACCAAAGATTTATGTGGCTTAAGCTAACTGAGAGCTGCCCCTCCCTGGCAGGTTGCTGTGGACTGCCAGCCAACTGACTGAAAGAAGGTAACTCGACTTGGCTGTTTGGAATTACTCCACGTCATGAAAAACAGGGACAGGCACAGTCCTATTAAGTGTCGGTTAAAACCAGCTTTGGGAAGGGCTTTCTTTCCTGGGAGATTGCCCGACTAATTAACCAGCTAATATTAGCGTGGTATACTTTGGTTACTCTAAAGCAAATAGGATGCACCCTTTTTACTGTCACTCTGTAAAGCAAAATCACTGGTTAGGCAAGTGGGGGTATTTTCCTACTGTTTTAAGGATACAAAAGATCAGAATAATTCTTTAATCTCTGCTAAGCTTTGCTGGTATGACAGAAAGCACCGTGAATGACCTGCGACTGTTTACTTTTTATGACTAATACTGCAGATATGCATAAGCTCCAACGCCCAGAGCAGGTGTGCTGCTTTGTGATTCAACTCCTATCATTGTCAGACTGAAACTGCTTCTGCTTGTCTTTTAAACCTGCTTTTGGATCAGATTTTCTGTATGTCTAATAGTTTTCTTCTTCATCTAGAATAAAAGTGAAAATAAAAGCTCTTGGATTAACATCTAACTCTTTTTAAACAATTATGGTAACAAAACACTGGATGGAAACTTTATATTTACCACCAAGAAGTGCCTTTAAGATAATAATAAGAACCTGTTCACAAAATACATTTCTTAGACTGCCTGCTTTCTTATTCTTGAGTATCCTAAAATGTATTTATTTTGTAGTACGGTACGGTGTACATTATATCTATAATTCATTTACACAAAATAAAAAGTAATGGCTTTTGAATTAAAGTAGAACAAGTAGGTAGGAACACTTCTCTTCAGCATTTCAAACAAACTTGTGCATTTCTATTAAGACAACCGCTAAAATGTCCTTACAGGCAACCTTTAATTATACGAACACATTCAGAGGTAATATTAGAGCAATTATGTAAAACAGTATTTGATCTTGTCTTTGGGTAGCTATTGTGTAACATACTGTCTTGGTTTTCTGGTTTTAGTTGCAATCTCTTAGTCTTTTGTTAGTTCCTGTCCTATTTTGATAGGCTCTCCCCTGCATGTTGAATCTTGTTTGCCTTCCCTGGTAGCCTGTCCTGTAATAGTCTGATTGTTTTCACCTGTAGCTTGTATGTTGTCAGACCTGATGCGTATTTATAGGTCCTGTTCTCCCTTCCCACATTGATTGTGTGTCTGCTTTGCTTTTTTTCCTTCTGTGTCCTCAGTTTTGCATCAACTTCCCAGATAGATTAAAATCTTTTGTTCGTTTTTATTTCTTGCCTCTTGTGTCCTGTTTTTAGGTCCTCATTCAACCCTCCACTTACCACACACGGAGGGAAGTTATTTTATCTTCTGTTCTGTGAGAGCCAGCGGCCATTAGAGGGGACTAGGATGGCAAATCAGCAGATTTCAGGTCATCCCCCCCACAAGAAACTCAACCACAAGTACTCCTTTTTCGAAAAGTATTGTCATTCACAGCATGCAAACCTACAGAGTCAAATTCCTGCCTGTGTTTTCTTTCAGAACATGCAGCTGGGATTGTGTAGTGAAAGAGTCGTCACCTAGACGTCAGTGACTTCTGGTCACTGGATTCTTCTGATAACACATCCAGAGGGCTGTGTGTAGGTTGGTGTGTGCTTTGCCTCCTTCTAAACAACACTCATGTGTGTGCCTGGCATTTTCCTTAAATTTGGCTGTTCTTGGTCCTCTGTCCAAAGGCATTCAATACTCTAAGTACAAGCCAAATAGTTGTTATCCCCTAAGTGTAATTAATTTCTCACATTTGGATAGATTTTAGAGTGAGGCGTTGTGTTTGCTTTTTGTCATATCGCTACATCAAACTCATTCTACCTGCTGTTTAAAATGAGAACAAACTTTTTGACGTCTCTTGTTCAAGACATGCATTAAGGTACAGCTTATAGTGATTATGTGACTGATTAAATCCAGAGGATTTAATCAATTGATGGGTCAGGCTTAGCCTCCTATTTTGATTTGGACCTTTAAACGGTTCAGATCATGAACTGGAAAAAAAGATGTGAAAAGAGCAATTGAATGTGGCTCTTTGACATCAAGTCAGAACTATAACTTTTGATTTTTAGACAATAAACAAATAGGAATCCTTATAAAAATTGTAAATTCTCATAAAAATCTGATTATTTGCTGGCATCAAACCTAAAATATAGAACCCAAACTATTGATTTGTATTTCTTTAATGCTAAATTCATTGTCAGTCACGTATATGGTAGTAAATTGTGTCTGAATACTTAAAATGCAGACAAAGGCTTTATTGGCTTGTATTGCTAAAAATAGCCTAGCTACGTAGAACAATAACTAGCAAATCAAACTGGTTTTCAAAGTGCAGCATGCATAAATGGGATGTGTTTCGTCCAGATAACTGTCATAGTGAATGTTTATGCTTATTTGCTGTCGTGGCACTGGTTCTCCACATCAAATGATTAGATGATTACCTGATATTGGCATCCCCATCAGGTAATTTGGAAAGTGATTTTTGTAGACGTTATCGTTTTTCAAGTCAATACACTTGCAATTTTTTTTTTTGATTGAACCCAAAAGTTTATTGTTTTAGTTTTAAAATAAATACTCAAAATGCATGTGGGATTCTGCATGGCTCATTGGAGAAATGTTACTGAAACAAAACTAGTTCAGCCGGCAGCAGCTTTATTTGTGGATTGAAGTTGCTACAATCCTTGTGAAAGCTCATTCATTCTCATTGCAGGTGATACATTATGTGAACTTTCATCTGTTATTTGAGAAATCTCAAGCCTGTATTCATCATGAAACATTTATTGTGTTCTGTAGTTCGGATCTTTACAATAATGCTCTTCACTGATCACTATCAGTTAATATGGAAAGATATATAAGTTCAATTAGTTCAATTAGTGACAGTGAGAATGTATGTAAGATAATCTTAGATCTTAGTACATTAATTGCTATTAAGTTTAACTTTGAAAGACAAACTGGAAAGTGGAGAGAAGGTACCAAGTCAGATAATGGTTCAAGAAGTTCAGTTCAGTCAGCTGCTGATGGCCCCAAAGTGCTCAAGGGAATGCAGGTGCTGTGACCCATTATGGTGTTTCCTTCCCTGAAGAAGCTCAGTGACATCAGAAATTTCTCTCATCTGCTGAGGCTCCTTTAAGCATGTCTTAAGATCTCTCCTCACACTAATTGTATTACACATACCTCACTCTTGAGCACAAAGCATAATGCTCCATGTGATTCCAGCAGCCAGGTTAGCGTGGGTAAATGTTTCATACTCTGTCTTTGACAGTGCTGGAAAATGCAACGTGAAATAGCTTACAGGGCAATGACATGAACTCACCTTTAAATGGACTTAGTGAAATCTTATAGTACCAGCTGTACTTCTACAGTTTATTTTGTCCGTCCGTGCGTGCGTGCGTGTGTGTGTGTGTTTAGGTAATTAGCTGTGTACATACATTCCTGATTACAAATCTGCAATTGCTCAGGGATAGATGTTAACTTTCTTGCACAGTGAGCTGTGTGCACCTAAACATTTTGAGAGCCAGGTCACATGAGGCGGCATGTGTATCTTTTTTTTTTTTTTTTTTTTTGCTCTTGGAATTTCATCACTGTTTTGTTTTTCTTTCATCAAGTGAGGAATTAATTTCCAAAATATCCAGACCTTCAAAGAATAACTGGATTTACACTGAACTTTGTATTTAACAAGTAGTGATTTACACATATACCAAGTGTATATTCTCTGAGAGCAGATGGTTGCAGTGTAAAGGGATCTTGATACAGAAGTACACCACAGATTTATTTGTGGAAATATTTGTCATTTACTCTTGATGTATCGCTTGAAAAGACAATATAATACATTAAAGTTCAAGTTGTCTGCATAAATCTTTTGCAAGGCTCACCTCTACAGTTATATAAAAGTAAAAGTTTCAAAGAATTGTTCCGAAATCACATTTAATCTTTGTGAATCCTCTTAAGGTGAGAATAACTCTTTCTCATAGGTTCAAAGCATGGTTTCAGGGCTATCTGCTGCCAAAAAGCAGGCATGTGTGTGTGCGTGTGTTTGTGTGAGTGCGTGCTCTGGTGGTCGCTTTGATGATCAGTCCCAAGAGAACCTCAAACATTAGTGTATGTTTGAGGTTCAAGGAGAAAGAGGAATAAAGGACAAGAAAAAATAAAGAATAAAGAGGGAGGAAAGGGAGACAGGGAGGGGGAGAAAAGAGGCTGAGGGTCAGCCAGACAAAAGGCTCTTTTGGCTGCAGTTCCCTGGGTCAGGGCTTAGAGGACAGGAAGTAGCGGAACAATATCCGGCACTTCAGGTTAGGACCTCACACCCCCAGCAGCTTTCAGACTCTCCCCCTCACACATCCGCGCTCGCAGGCACACAAGTCACCCAGTGTGCCTTGACAATGTATTTTGATCAAAGGCAGACTATATTCTGAGGTGGGGGAGCAGTGTGGGAGATTAGCCAAGGAGGGAGTTATGTGTGTGGGTGTGTGTGTGTTTGTGTGTGCTGTGGGTCAGCGGGTCTTGGGTTATTTCACCAAAGCCTCTCATTCGTGAATGCCTTAGATCAGCAGGTCACATCTATGATTATCCACATTTCTTTCTAAAAGCTTTAGTTGAAGGTACAGTTGCATATTTATTATAACAGCTGATTTACTCTGATTAGATGAGATCCAAAGGTAAAGCTTTGGATCTAATTAATCCAAAGTTATCAAGTCGTTGACTTGAAGAAATGAGAAAAAAAAACCTCTTGAAGATTTTTATGTTGGGTGTTTATCTTATGACAAAAGATTTGTCATGTGTACTGACCACTTTAGTTTGCCCAAAGTTTACCTTAAGTCACTTTGTAAAAATACAAAAATCAACACCATGCAGGGAGTGTAAAAAATAACATTGGTGCATTGTTTTATGTTTTCTAAATTTCATGAACTTCTAAATGTGCAGAAAGGAATGTTAATGAGAACTGAACACCCGCTGCACATCAAGCCCGCTACATCGCTCTCTAAAGGACACATCCTTCCTCTCAACAACACAACAATATTCAGAGCATTCTGGTCCCAGAAACTACAGGACACCCTAAGATTAATTTAGCGTCAAAATGGATCTATACAATACTGGGAAGGGATTTTAGCTGTTTGTTGTTTGTCTTTAAAAACAGCAGGTTAAAAACAGCTATGTTTTCCACAAAACAGCTTGCAATAAATTTGATTTGTAGTTTTTTACGGTTTGTGTCTTTTAAGATAAAAAAACAAACACTTTGTTTCACAAGGCTTTGTTTGTACATTTCAAACTTGGAAGCATGAGACAATGCATGCTAGCTCCTAGAAACAAAGAGTCCATCTGTAACAGCAGAAATATAATCTTTGGACATATTATATGTTAAAATGTGGAGATTTTCTTAGATTTTTTTTTCTGTAAGTTGTTTAGTAATTTAGTTTTTAGAGCATGAATCAGTGTGTCTTAAATAAAGGAAACTGAATTAGACAGTAGGGTCAAGGTCAGTTGGATATTTAACAAAGACATAAGGAAACTGTAATCATATGATGATAATAAAAGCACCAGGAAACAAAGACTAAATCCCAGAATTGAGGAAGAGCAACAAGGAAACAAGTGCAAACAATGTAATGGGAAGAACTGGCAAGAAAAGGTTGAATAAAAACATGGTTTCCACTCTCCCATAAAGGCCAGATGTGATGTGCAGAAGCACACAACTAATTATCCTGATGACAGATTCTCCCACCTGAACTATACACCTGTGCAGCTCCTTCAGAGTTTCCTCCTGGCTGCTTCTTATTTTTGCTCTTTTTGTCAAGACTGACGTTCTTCCATCCACCTCTTGTTTCAAATGATGAAATCAAAAGCGCGGCATGAGATCTCCAAAGCTTTGGATGTTGCTTTATAACAATATGTATAACCCTGCTTTAAACTTTCCTGCAACTTAATCCTTTGACCTCTTTGGTGTGTTGTTTGGTCTTTGTGATCCTGTTTGTTCACTGATGTTATCTTATGTTCTTCTCTTACAGAACAGCTATGCTGACATTAAATTGCACTCAGGTAGATTCTGATTACCATTTACTGAAAGCAAGTCATTGTGTAGAATTTGATTACAGGGATTTCAGAGTAAACATGGTCATTTTCCTTCTTTTTCACAATTAAGGCCTAACTTCCTCATGTTGTGTTGCAAATCAAATACTGATTTAAGAGAGTCTTAAATCAGTATTTTCAGTCATCTTTGGAGAGTTCATTTATCTTGTCATTTAAATCCACTTTATCTGCAGCTCAGCTGTTTTTCGAAAAAATATTGTGTGGGTGACGGTTAAAACTGAAGACTTGACTCTTTATGGTCACTAGAGTTTTTGTTGTGGTTATTGTTGTAGGCAAAACAAACTTAACAAGAGGTGAGGAGTTAAGTCAGGTTTGACGTTTGCCTTGTTTGCCTCATAATCTCTGATTTGAACAAAAGTGATGCTCCTGAGGACCCTGCCAAGCAAGATCTGCTGGGAAAGAGAAAAAAAAACACAGAGTGAGAGAAATATGAGCCGGAAGAAAAAAAGACGTTTTGATGAAAAGAAGACAAAAACAAGGGATGACTGTCTGGATGTGTGCTGTCAAGGATGAATTATTGTATCAAATCTGTGCACACAAAAATACAAGTGAAGGGAAGAAATGACTTGAGCAGAAACAATGCAGCCTGAAAGAAAGAGACAGAAAAGTTTCAGAGAAATTAATCTTGTGGATTCAAAGAGACAGCAGCATGCTCTGCAGCAGGGAGATAAGAGACATTGAGAGAGAAGGTAGACAAGAGGGAGGTGGACATGAGCCAGCATGTCGCTCGGGGCAGAAACCGTGGCATTGGAGAGGAGAGGAAGAATTTTAATGACCCAGAAACCAGCCCAGCAGGTTTGGAGGGGTGGAATGTCGCAAGCACCTCCCTGGTCCTCCTCCTCCTTCTCCTCCTCCACCTTTCTAGGCTCACATTGGGAGACGGAGCCCCCTACCCCTTCCACCACTTCTCGAACCCTCTCTGCTTATCCCTTATCATTTACAGGGAACATAAAGTACCTCACAAACCTATTACCTTTATTCTGCTCTGCTGTATTTAAACTGTTACTTTTTATAGTTCTGCTTCTTCGTATGCGGCTTTAATGTGACATCAAATTCCCAAATACCCTTCTTCTCGTTAATAAAAGACAGTAGATAATTCCTTACAGTTTCTGTTTACAAGGCCCCACGTGTTTCCCTTTCCTTTCCCTTTGCGTAAGATGCCTCGCTTGACAGCAATCCTTCCCCTCCTGTGGCGTGACTCTGCTGTTTTCCTTACCCCGTCAGGTCCTGCATCATGCCTTCCTCATTCTAATCACTAAATGACAGACTGTCCCACTGTAATTTTCCTGGCAGAGCTGACGGCAGCAGCGTTGTGCACGTGTCCAGTGAGTGTGTTTGTTTACATGGGGTTAGGAATGGGGTGAGCGGGGAGAGGTGCTGTTTTGGTTTCCTGCTCTGACTCTGCTTTGGTATGAGATAAAGCCACAGCAGGTTGCACAAGCTTTCTGAATACCTGGGTTTAGATAATTTATTTACCTTCAAACTATCCTGTAAATTATTCTGTAATGATAATTCCTGCCTTGTAAAAATACAAAATAATGCTGCTGGTGGTATTTTTGTGCAGAGCCATCGCTTGTGTCTTTAGAGAATATTCTAAGCAACAAAAAAAATATCCAGAGAGCAGCAGTTGTATGGATGAAAACGCCTAGTTATGTTAGAGGTTAGTAGCAAATGAACAGACTGGTTCAAGATGTTACAAAGGCAACAGTAGATCACATAACTACCTGCTACACCCAACACTCACTAAATGTCAAACTCATGTCAAACCTTGATGCAAATAGGCTTGAGCGGCAGAAAACCACAACAGAAAAAGGAAAGATACAATTCATACAGGAAAACCGGACAAGAACAGAATGGAAAACTTTGCCTAGTCAGGTGAATGTTGATTTCAGGTGCAACATGCAGTTGACAAGGTCTGACTTTGGAGCAAACAGCATTAAAGAATGGATCCACCCTGTCTTGTATGAGGTTGGTAGTGGCGAAATAGGCTCTTCTCTTGGCTCATTTTGAACTCTGACCTTTTGAACATTGCTGAAACACTTGAGTATTGTTGCTTATTAACTGACACCTCATCAACTCAGTTCGACAAAGGATTAAGGAAACTCTAAAAGTTAAGGAAGTCCAACTTCACATTAGCAAAATGTTCCTAATAAAGTAAATGGTGAGTATATTTTATGTAGTTAAGTAGTCACCATGCTACATCTCCTTGTAAATGTGTAAATAGTTTAATTTTCTTGGCACACTTTGCGTCACCTGCTTCCTAATATCTAAAACGGCACGTTATGTGGGTCTCAGTTTGAAGCTACGATGCTAATTTTTTTTGGAGCATCAATTTCCGTCAATAACCGAAACACAGTTTATGAGTGGTTCCAAATGGTGGTTCAAATAGTTTTAAGCTAAATTAATCAGAACTTAGCTTCGCATATTAGATTGAGCCCAGCGACAACCTGGACTTGCTTTGTATGGGTGAATCTTCACCTGCGCAGACAGAGAGTCTGCATAACATAGGATGAGATCAAGTAATGTTATTGTTGGACCATCACTGTAAGAATTGAGAAAAACATTTTGTAAAGCGTTGCCTATGTGGAGTACATGATACAGAAATTGGGTATGTGGCCAATTCTTGTGAATTTCTACATATTTTTCTTTTAAACCCTAAAACTTTAAAAGAATAATTTGAAAAGAAAAGTATTGCATGAAATAGGGAAATACGTATCTTCCTTTTTTATGTAAATGAAAGGTTTTATAGTGATTAAAGCTAATTATAGCCTAGACTGCCTTGTAACAATGGCCTAGAAATACTTATGTTATCACATCATTCAGAATAGCACTTTCAGCACAAAGGGGGCAAATCCACTCATTTATCCACTCCATTCATTTTTTGCTGCACAGCCTATTGAGGAAATGCACCACATTTTCAAACCTCAAAGGCTTATTTTTTAACAAACAGGTAAAAAAATTAAACCACACAAGGGGAGTGTTGTTGAGGTGAAATAAAAGTGGAAATTACTAAATATTTCTCAAAACAAGTTTTCAATTACTATTTTTTTCTTGACTACTGACAGGAGTGAAAATGGGCTTCACCGTCAGTCTTATCAGGGAAACATATTCTGAATTTCCCCTCCGGGGGACAAAGATTTCTTCTATTCCACTCTTCAAAACAACCACCATGAAACAGTTCAGACAGTGTTTATGGCCCTCAGAAGAATAAACCCAGCTGTTCATTAGATTGGATCAGTCTTGTTTTTGTCATTTCTTTGATCAGCTACCACAGAAACTAATGGGCAAGTAATCATAATTTTTTACAAGGGATACTCAAGTTTTCTCAGTAATGAGCCACCAATGAAACTTTACCAAATAAATCTCAATGCCTAAATGGCAGACTAAGCATTCTTCTGAAGTCTTGAAAATTCTGCAAAACTATAAAAATTGCTTGTATAATTTCACAGGTCCGTGTAATCCCAGAAAAAGGTTTAAGATGCCTGTCATTATTATTTTTGTTCCATCACCTAAAAGATCAAATTCAGAATTAAAAAATGAATTAAAAGTAATTTATTTTATATAGATATAGCATACATTTTGATTTATTACAGCAGAAATTAGTTCTTCTCAAGCATGGTCTGTTTTTAGGGTTTTTGAGTGAAGGACTGAAAACTCACAGATTAATACAAACAGGTTCAAAAACCCAAAAGCAGGGTCAGTTTAGAAAATGTTCTAAATTTTCCTTTTCCTAATAGATGAAGGTTTAAACTGGACATGCAGATGTTAAAACTGAAACAGCATCTTTTCTCATGTTTTACAAAGGTATCGCACTACAACCACAAAATGTATTTTAAAAATATAAATTTAGTAATGGATCCAGATTTGTCGGCTTAACTTTGAAATACAGCTGATCTGCGCTAATAAAGTTACCAGAAAACTGCTGAATTTGAACCCAGCTTTGTTGTTATGCAGTTGAAGATTACTAAACCTTGCTATTCGTCTTATAATTAAGTGTTCCAGACAGATGGAGCCCGTGTAAGAACCCTACAGACTGAACTGAATGTGGAATTAAAAAAACTAAGTTTCCATATTAGGCTCAAAGTATCAGTCATTTAAGATGTCAGAACAGCTTCTGTGTTACTTACAACACATGAATTTCTCTGATCAAAAATTTCTCAAGTAAGAGCTTATATCCTGGGAGAGATAAACCAGCCAAGGAGAAACTATTTGAATGGTGTTTCACTGTGTATTTTATGGTATTTTTTATACTGATGATGCTTAAAGCTGTTCCAAACAGAATAGGCCATGGAATGAGGGTACAGTGATTCTACTGTTCAAACTTAATTGCAGCTTGATTACTGATCAAACTGGAGCTTGGCAGTTTTATGTCAGTTTTCTCTTATCTTTCTTGCCACTAAGCTATATAAAATGGTCCTAAAATGAGCCAATTACCCCATTTTCATAAAACTAAACAGTAACTAAGCTAAAGGTACTAAGGGCTCCAAACATAGCTGTTTCCCTCCTTGTGCAGTCAGTCAACCACTGATGCTCCTCAATAAGAGATTGTTTAAAACAGCAAAATGTCAGCATCTTTCTGTCAGTTTAAGCAGCCATTTTGTGAGGCGCAACACACTCTAAATCTGCCATCTTAGTATTCCAAAATGAAAAATTAAGTTAATCACTTCAGTGACTGATCAATTATCCAGTTGATTTTAAATTCAACAAATTAAAGAAATGTTTTGGGGTTTTTTTTAATAAAATTTGGTTTTAACTTCTGCTTAGCATTGTGTATTGGCTGACTGAAAGCTGAAACACAAATCTCTGTTTTCTCTACATCACAATTCATGCTTATCTGTTACATCATTGTACCACTTTTTGGTTCTATTGTTATTTTAGTATTTTACTCTTTTACTTTGAGTAGCTTAATTTTCATAATTCTTTCATCTTCCTCTTAGTGCTTTGGTCAAGTGTGATTAGCTTAGTGAGGGTTGATTAGTGTTTTAAGCGATAGCAGCTCTGACAGGAACACACTGCTGTTGCTAAACAGCTTTGTAGCATAGATTTACTGAACAGTAACTAGAAGACAACATTTTGGTTCCAGACACAGTCGATGTGAACACAACAGAGTGAATGCCAACGTCATAAAGTTGGGATGTTTTAATACAAATCAATTCAAACTAAATGAATGAAGTTGTTACTGACTTCATGTGGAAAAATAAAAACAACTTACTTTGCTCCTTCTGAATGAGAGACTGGAATTTAGATTTAAAGCATGAAACATTACACACCGAGAGCAGGTGGGAATTACTGCTTTACCCAAGGACACTTCAGCAGGGAGTGTGTTTATCCCGAGAAGGTCATGAACTGCCCAACTGAGGACAGTATGTTGTTCATTAGACCACCCTGCCACGCACACTCTGTCATGAAAAGATTACCGACAGTTTCTTCTCCCTTCTGTTGTGTACACTGGTGGTCCTCCTGTCCTCTCTGCTCTTCTGCCACCCTGTCCTCTTACCAGGAAATGAGCTGATTGATTCAGTTTCAAACCCTCCTTCAAAACAAAGGCAACTGCTGTGCACAGGCTTCCTAAGCAGAATCTACAGGGAATAAAGTTCAAGTACTCTCTGAGTCAGCTTTCCAACAAATACACAAATAAACAGTGGGCGAAACATGCTCAGAGTGCTGCCTTAGAAACAGGAGCACATGTGCATAAACACACACTCAAGCTTTCACCTCTAGCTCTAGCTCTTGTTTTAGATAGAACATATTGCTGCTTTATTGAATACCTGCTGTGGTTGCCATGCACACAAACACACACCAGAACAATGCAGACAAGAGAGCGTGTGTGGATGGTTTTATGCCCTGTGTTACAGGGACAGAGGGGAAGCCATGAATGAATAATCCATCCTGGCAACAAACTGTTTTTCTGTCAACATTGTTAAAACATACATGTGTTAGTCTGACTGACCGTTGTGTCAAACTGTTTTGTTTTTTTTTTTCAGGAAGAAAAGTGTCATTCTGTCACCCTCCACCAGTCCCCTGGGCTGTTTAGTCAGTAAAGGTGAAATGTCATCTCAAACCGTCTCGTCGTCTCTCATTGATCATTTTTCCGTGCTTTTGTACCTCTGTGATGTTTCTGTCTATTTGTCATGGATACCAATGCATATTCGGTGACACAGGAGGACAAGCAAAAATGACAGGGTGAGAAGAAGAAGAAAGGGGGAAATATAAGAAGGGATGACAGAGGGAAAAACAGGAGTGGAAACCATGGGAGACAGGGGAGTGGCTGAATTTCAAATAAGAGAGAAGAGAAAGGCAGATGTGATTAAATGATAAGGTTTCACAGTTATATTCAGTAATTTATCAAGAACTGGGAGTCAGAAGGGGAAAAAATTCCCCGTGCCTTGAAAAAGTATTAATCTCCATTGAACCTTTTCACCTTTTGTCTTCTTAAAACCATAAGACTGAATGTGCTTTTGGGATTCTTTGTGATGTAAACACTAAGTAGTAGTAATAACTGTGAAAGAAAACTGAAACTGTTTAGTCAATAAAAAACAATTGCTACCAATATGCTAATCTTCCTTTGCTGTGAAAGTCACCATTTAGTAAATATAGTACGTGGTGTTCAATAATGAAGGGAGTTCTGTGTGGAGAACTTTTATTCAATTGAGTTTACATACACTATAGACCTACAATTTACAAAAAGTAATCTCAAAGAAATCTAATTTATAAATATATTGTCAATTTAACTTAATAGTCAGAGTAAATCCCATTCAGTTTGATCCTAGTTATAAAACAATCCAGCAACGTTAAAGTTATTGCACACAACAAACATGTGATGGCGGCAGCATTATGCTACGTGAATGTTTTGTTCTATTGTCTTCAGCAGGAACGAGAAAATTATTCAGAGTTGATAAGAAAATGCATAGATGTGAATACAGAGGAACAGTGCAAGAAAAAGTGCCGCAAAAGACTTAAAACTGTAGCAGAGTTTAACCTTCCGGCAACTGCAAAAATAGAATGGTTCATATCAAAGCATATTCATTTATTATGATGGGTTAGTTAAAGTCCATGCCTTAATCGTACTAAAAAAATTACTAAAACTTAAAATCACTTAGCAATTAGAGCAGCCAAAATCTTGGTTTGTTCATAAAAGAAGCACACAACAATGGTGACCCATATACTGAGGTTCTATGTCTTGAGATTGTCCCTGTCTGCATCTTCATTCAAGAAAATATTATGTTGCAAAATTGTTTTTAAGACCTTGTCATCCAAATCACCGTGTTAGCACACAATGAAATACATCTGTCCACACTGACAGATTTAAAAACTACTTGTGTTTTGTAAAAAAAAAAAAAAACAGTCTTCTGTAAAATTAGGTTATTATGATAAAAGCCAGACGTTAACTGCACAGAAGCTGCAAACCTGGACATCAAGGTCGGCAATGTCTGAGAGTCAGCGTTCATGTTGAATTAATCACTGCTGATGATGTCTGTATTTTCCTCTCGAAAAGGGTCAGCAGATAAGGTTCATAAGAATCAGGTCAAAACATGAAGTGTGTGATAAAACCTAAAGAGAACATGTCTGTGTGTCCTTGGAGAAATCTTTCCATGTTTTTATATGTGTCATCGGAACTGATTGGTGATGAATAACATCAGGAAAAGTTACGTATTTTAAACCAGAAAATGCATTTGTACCCCTCTCTTTAATATGTCACTTCTAAAAATTATTTGCTATCTTTATCTAACAACACCCAGTTTCATTTAGTCAGGGCACACACTGAGCTTGTGTACAATATTTTCCAAAGCACATTCGCACGCATGGTTACACTCAAGCACGCCATTGTTATCCTGATATTACTTCCTGGTGCATGTCAGGGAGGCTCTGTTGTTCTGTTGTAAGACCCTGGTGTCTCCCCCTCACGCCAGCAGCTCCATGACCTCATGCCTAGCGTGCCTCTGTCTGCATGCATGCCTGCGTGAGTGTCTGGAAGCTCCTGAATCGCCAGCTGCATTATCAACATACCAAAGGAAAGCCTGACTCGCAGGAGAGAGGAGACAAAGAGGAGCTTTGACCTGCCTCTTTTACACATTCATACAACATGCATGTGTACTTACACATACGTAAGGGGTGGGAGTGTGTGTGAGACAATGGGACAAAGGACAAAAACATGATTCACTATGGATATGAGTTGGCAAAGGTGACTTGAAGGGTTTTCACATTTCATTAGAGCTCCTGCTGGAAGCACGCATACTTCTCACACACTCGCCTGCCACGTCCATTCTTCATTTAGCATCTGATTCAGTAACCTGTTTGCTCCTGCATACATACAGGCACGCACATCAGAAGAGTGCTGAGACCTTTAGCTCCTGTCTCTGCTGGAAACTCACAAAGACAAACTGTATTTCTACACTCATAGTTTACATGTTCAAAAAAGTGTGCTTTGTTCAGCACAGATAACATTAGAGCTAAGCTAATTTGCTAGCTTGGCTCGTGGTCAGGATATTACAAGTTACAAAATCAGATGTTTTTGGCCTTTAAAACATCTGCTTTATAACCCAAAATATTTAAATGCACATTATTGGATTTTATTCATCAATATATTTCCATCAGGTATTTGCTCTGTAATCACAATTAGCATGTTCCATCTTTGCAATTTTAGTTTCACATTACACATTACTATAAATAATAATCCTGGATTTCTTTGTATTAGTTTGTATTCAAACTAATACAAAGAAACAGGAAAGAAATAAAAGGGAAACTGGGATCTTAAGTACTAAGTGGCAAGTGAACACAACAAGAAACATAGCTAATGTTAGGCAAGATAAACAGTTAAAGACAGAGAAACGTGACAAATCAAGTGCTAATGACTTCAGAGAAATTTAAGACAAGAATCCTAAAATTATGAAACCAGATGACAATCAATCCCACTTCTACTTAAAATCTTGAGAAGTGATTAAAATGAACAAAATAAGAAAATTTGATATCATCCACTGAGTTTATATCAGAAAGATATCAAACACGCTTAGATGAAGAGAGTTGAAACAGATGGTATGATTCAGTAGCAATGGTGTGCAGCAGCATAGCTTTGAACCTGGATCCTAATATGTAACACAGTCGGTCCAGGAGGAATCCTTGTTATCTCACACATGTGTTGCAGCCACATGTCCAATCATTCTCCACATGTCTGTTCATGTCAAAGATGAAGCCACAGCTTTGTATGTTTATTGGATGCCTTTTCCTTTCATTAAGGGCTTAATAAAAATAAAACTCTTTGCTCAACTCCACTTCTCTATTTTTACTACATGGATTCCACCTTAGTGTGACCTTTCTAAACATGGTCCTCATCATTACCTATTTCAAGACAAATGTTTTCAGTGAGAAGAAAAGGTCAGGATCTGGTATTTTCTTTATTTCTTTTCCAGGAGCTGACCTCCAGTTTCAAAGAGCTTGACTTGAAGCCAGGAAGTGTCTCACACCACGTCTGTAAAGTTGGATTGAACTTACGGTTTCCACACTTCAGACACGTTTCATTGCGAGTACGTTTGTCTTTTACAGATCAATAAAACAGTGTGGCAGCATGAGCTGAGCTCTGTTTATACATGTATTATCTTTGAAACTGTGCAAAGCTTGTGAATAGTGACATCATTAGAGTGGAATTCAAGTCTATTAAAATAAATGAGGCTTTGTTCTTGATCTGGATCATAGGAGCTCTCCAACTACTAGGCTGCAGAGCTCTTATTCAACTGCAGACCAGGACAGAAGCCTCTACGAGTGGGAGGTAATGTGTTTTGGATGCTGCTTATCTTAACTGCTTCCACAACACTAGATCATCTGTCAAGATTTCTTGGCAGCCTTACCTTGAAAAAAACAACAAAAAAATACATTTGAATCAGGCATTTCTAACATCCTCACAGAAGCCTGCAGGTGGTTAACTAAATATTTCTAAAACATATCACAAAATGACCTTGTTCCCAATTGGTATAGCTCAGTTGCTCTTTATAGAGAAAAGCTCATCCTGATTTCACCTGGTCTCAACAGTAAAATGTCCGGTGCTTGTCCCCACATCAACTCAGTTTGGACTAAAGGCGCAAGAGTTGCGCTAGCAAAGACAGCCATTTTCTTTTGTTTGTTTTGGTAAAAAGAAATTAAAAGAAATGGTCAAAAGAGCTGGATTAATGTCTAGTTTGATGTATTCCGGCAGATATTTTCCTTTCAAATCTGTCTTAAAAGCTAATATGTATATAGAGGAATGTGTCTGTGAAGAAAAGCATTTTTGCGACATGATACTGCCACCGTCTCGAGTCATCATGGATATGGTATGTTTAGTGTGATGTCTAGTGTTTGTTTTCTGCCACACTGAGTTTTTTGCATGCAGACCACAGAGTTTCACAAAGGGATTTGTCCCAAAAATTTCCAAACTGAGTAATTTGGGACAAGACACAGTGGTGACAACCTAGAATGCCGATGAAACTTTTCCCTTTTACAGTAATGGACCACTATCTGTGCTAATAGACATCTATGTGTACATCTAGATTTATTCATGGTATATTTAGCATTGTTCATGTAAGCACATGTGAAACAACATAATGTATCTGAAGTTTTCTGGCACCTGAACCTGTAATTACTCATTCTAATCAAGGATGTGGTGAATGCTGAACAATAGCTGCTGCGTCTTATGCATACATTTATGTTTTTGGATATTGTTTGATCAGAAAATGTCAGAAAAATCCAGGAAAAAGTGAGTGGAAGCATGTTTGCTGTTTGCCGGTGCCACATGTTCTGTTAGATACAGGCAGGGGTAACAGTAAGCAGCACTATGACATATTGAAAAAACAGAGTGAGTAAATATAAGTAATATGAGAATGTATAATTTGTCTTTTTTTATTTTATCAAGAGTCAGGTGTAAATCCTTCCTATCCCAGAGAAAAATCTGCAGTCTTTGTTTAGCTCCATTTGACATAAAATAAATGCTGTAAAATTATTCCCCACATCGGACCTGTAAACACCCTCAAAGCGAGAATGTGTGAATGTCATGTGTGTGTTTGGTGAAAGCAGAGATGATGGTGGTGGGGGGGTGGATTCCTGCTACTCTGTTTGTGCTATGCCCAACACTTCCAGCATCTTTTGCTTGTAGTCCTCCTCTGCTCTTTTCACATGGAATTGATGAAACAGGCAGCCACATTAAGCGCATCGCTTTTGGCGGTCAGAGAGGCACAAATACATGCGGTTGGGCGCACACTGCGCTCTAAAATGCGCTGCAGTGACCTTTCAGATGCAGATGGAGCAGCAGATTCCCTCCACTGAGAAAATGTCAACATCTTCTGCACTCACTCTGCTTTTTAGAACAACCAAGTTGGCAGCAGGTTAGCCTTCGTGTCTTTCCACATGGGCTCACCATAAATGCACATACTGTTCTGGGCTAAGTGTCCACATTTTTTTTTTTTTATGTGGGGCTATAAATTCCTATGTCATTTAGTCAAAAGCAAACAGTGTTGTAAAGAGACAAGCACTGGGACACAATGCACTCCCACTGTGTGTCCGCACATCAAAACACAGCAAAGCGCTGTTATCTACATGTTCCTGTATGGATACACTGTAAAATCTAGGCCATATTAAGAGTTAAGGAATGGAAGCATGTGAGCATTTGCTTTGGGACTGAAGTCTGTCTGAAAGGGTCACCATAACTCTACCAGCTCTGGAAGGAAAAGTCATCCCAGTCCGGATAGCTTTGAGTCGCCATGCCCGGGTCTAGCTGACCTGATAAATAACTGTCTATCTTACTCCAGCTGCACTTCAACACCTACAATATGACTCACAATTCATCACTCCTCTTATCGGTTTATAAACAGAGCAAACCATAAATCCAATCACCCTGAGAAAAATTCTAACTTTGATGCTTAAGATGCATAATTGCGTCTGCCTCTGGTGATCTGTGGATTCCAAGAATTTTCCAGAAATTTGCTTCAGTAATAAAAGATGAAAGCAGATTCAGAAAGGATTTTCAGAGAAACAGTAGCTGAATGGAAACAAACACAACCGACAGATGGTTAGAGACAATTTCAAGATTATTTATAGAAAACAGTATTTTTTTTATTTTTTTATCAAGAACTTCCTGAAAGTGTTATAAATGACATATCAAATGCATTTCTGTTTTGTTGTTTGTGTCAGTGCATTTTTATGAACTAAAAAATCTTTACATAAAAAAAGTAATCCTCATTAATAATAAAAAAAAAAAAAAAAAAAAAAACTGGTGAACCCAACAAACTTTCCACGCTCCTTTAGACCCAGTCACACAGTCACATGAAGGTTAACATGCAAGCACACAACCCCAAGGCTTAGGAAACTATTTATGGTAAAAGTGGGCAGAAAGTGTAAACACATGTCTGGCATCCTTTGAAAAGACAAATGTTTTACTCCATTTTATCCTCCTCTCTACACTAAAGAAGAATCTGCTCACCTCCCTGTTTGCGTTTCACCTTCCGTTCCCACTTCCACCACAACACATTTCATTCTGGGCTTTTGAGCTAAAGGGGAGAGAATAAGATAGAAGCTGAGAAGCATCACATGGAACTGTGTCTGAGTGGAAGTCCGTGAGAGGGGAGACATATGGGTGGGTGCTTGGCTGCTGGCCACATTTGAAGGAGTGGGTGGATGTTTTCTAGGCCCTAATGAACAATCAAAGCTATGTCACACCAGGAAGCAACTGAAGATGCTACTAGCAGTAATATGTACATAAGTAAAGTAAACTTTCACCAAGGAAGTGGATTTACAATAAACCTCCTGAAGTAAATACTTTTTAAATGAACCTTTCGCTACAAGTCTTTTATGTTTTACACATCTAGACTGAATTTTTTTTTTTTTACCAATTACTCTTTGCAGAATACTCCTCTTAAATTATTTATTTTACTACATTTACTAAATTGGAGACTTCTACAGGAAACTGGTTGGACTGGCTTATTCACGGGTGTCAAAGTAAAGGGGGCAGAACACAGATTTATCCCACACTTTTATGATTTTTATTTGCAAAAAACTTTGAAAACCAGACTTAATTTTTATTTTTTGCCATGTCAGTATTATTTTTCATTATTCTGTCTCATAAAATCTCTGTAAAATATCCTGATGTTGGGTTTGAACCTAGCACAAGTGTGAAACAATTCAAAGGATATAAATACTTTTGCATGGTTCTATAAACTTGGGTGATGTGCTTTACACACATTAATAATATACGGATATATTTATATATACATTAAGGGGAAACTTAATAACCAAAGCTTCTCAGACATTGAGAAAAAGTTTGAAATTCCTCTCCAAAACCTCCAACTTGAGACCTTTAATGACATATGTTTGTGATGAAAGATTCAAAAGCCTTTCTTTCTCTTTTATCCCACAGAAGCCAGAGGATGTCGTCTGACCACATGCCAGCTCATAAATGCTGTTTACCATTTGTTAGATGGTACATGCAGGGAACTACCAAAGCTTTGGAAAAGTAATTAGCTTTTATATTGAAGAGCATAACTATTTAATATTTAAACCCATTGGTCATACTCAATAAATTTTAATATGTATTTCTGTTCTCTATATTTATCCAATTGGATAATTGCTTTACTGTTTATGCTTGTTTAATCTGAATAGCTGCAAATGACAAGGCTAAAATAACATGGATTAGTTATGTGAAATTTTATTTTAAAGATTTTAATACTCTTATACTTTTTTTAATACTTTCTTACATGACCTTTCAACAGTCGGTTGGGACAAAATTGTATGTATTTCAAAGTTTCCTGATATTTCTCTTATTAATAAGCATGCTCTAGTAAAATATAGAAATGTATAAAATATAATCAGCCCCTTCTTGTCCCGAGACCTGGTATTACTGCTACAGAAAAAATAATGTTGCCTGGTGCAGAGACAGAAGATCTGAAAAAGAAAGTGACAAAATTTCTATATGAAAACAGCAAAGCAGTTGGAAAATAAATTACCAAGCACACCATTATCTGCCACATCAGATAATATTGTTGCATTTCACAAAGTCAGGACATTCTGACATGTTCACAAACCTTGATACCAATGCTGGACTCAATGCCACATCTGATTTACCTGTTGCATCTCAAAGACTTACACTGAAAACATTTAGTGTAAAAGAAGTTAAAGTTGAATGGCTCTTGTTAGATCTTAAAAAGAAAGCTGGGGCAGATGGTTTTGCTAATTACTTTTCTGAACTTGAGCTTCTATCCAGTCTATACTGGTGAAATACCAAATGACTGGAAATCTGGTACACCTCCTCTTCAAAATTGGTGGTTTTTCTGTTTTGAACAGTTGCAGGCCGGTTTATATTTCATCTTGTGCACCTCAAGTTGTATAAAGACTTAACAGTCAATCTGGTATCTTGAGGTCAACAACTTGTTATCTCCAGCACAGTCTGGTTTCTGTTCTGGTTGTGGATGTGTCACAACAGTTTTAAAGGTTGGAGATGATACAGCCTCTGCTCTGGATTCCAGACAGTAATGTGCTGCAATTTTCCTTGACTTAGCAACAGCTTTTGATACAGTGAATCATTCTGTTTTAATCAAAAGACTTAGCCACATTGGAATTTCCCATCCGTTTTCATTATGGTTTTCTAGCTACCTGTGTGACAGTGCAGCAGGTGAATACACACTCTGAATATTGTGTTTCTTTGTGTTTCCAAAGGTGTGATCCATTCTTGGATCCACTCTGTTCTCTATTTAAATTAATAATATTCCACAAGGTGCTGTACATTTATACCATTTTGTATGTGTTTAGTTCATCCCCTGAATCAATCTTTCGGTGTCTAAAACAAAACTTCTTGGATGAATTATCCTTGAATGCAATGAAAACAAAAATCATACGGTTTAAATGTAAAGACTATAAACTTTCCCCCATCCACAAAATCTTGCTGTCACTGCAGATGAAAGGTTGCAGAAAGGCCCGGCCAAAGTTTAGACCTATATCCCATTGAGAATCTCTGGTAAGATTTTAAGGTTGATATCCACAAATACTCTCCATCTAAACTAAGAGAGCTTGTTATTTGTTTGAAATATTTCCCTCTATAGTGTAGATGTGCAATGCTGGCAGAGACATAACCCCAAAGTGCTTGGAGATGTAGCTGGAGTGGAAGGTGGTTACACAAAGCCAAGCTACATCTGTCTGATTTATATATTTATATAGTTTAACATTTTGCAAAAACGATATGTCCTTTTCTTTTCTCTTAAGTATTAAGTACTACTGTATGTGTAATTATACAATCCATGTTAGCTTTAGGTACTCAGAGAATAAATCTGACGGGTAATATGTCACAAATTCACCTAGAAATAATAAAAATGTTACCAGGCTGTTTGGTCTGTAAAAAACAGACTTGAATGTGTCGTCTCCTGGTTTCCTGCAGTTTGGTCTACCGTATGTGTGGGGTTTTTGCCCTTTGGTGATGATGTCTGTGGTGTCACCAAAGCCAAAGCAATCAGGCTGACAAACATGAGGAAAAAGGGATCGCCACTCTTGCCAGGCAGAATGTTGGCACTGTTATTGGCATCTCCCTCATCCCCTGCCCCACCCCACCCCTCCCTTGCTTCACCGCTTTGCCTCCTTCCTGCACCCCTGAAGTGAACAGATAATCCCTAAGCCCTATCCCCATTTAAAGACAGGCACATCACGCAAACCTGCCCTCCCTGCAATGCACTCTGCCACTCACACAAATGCTCTCACTCAGTTGCACATGCATGCAGCTTGCTCTCATGGAAGCAAGAGGAAAATAGCTCAGTGGGGGGTTAAGCAGTGTGTCAGCCACAGCAGCAGAACACATTTCTGTCTGTTTCTTTATTGTCTTCCTTCCACAGTACTAAAACATCCCCGGTGGCAGCCATGTGACAGACTTTGACGATGAGATGAGGAGTGGAAGGGACTTTTGAGGAGGCTCATATTTAATAGGTTAGCTTTTATGACGCCATGGTCACACTCAGACACACACCATGGAATGTGACGTGTTCGTCAGAAGAGAATGTGTTGAAGAGTACTTTTAAATAGTGCACCAGATATGTGAAGCCTCTGCTGAGCTCTATTGGGTTAAGATAAAACACACAAGACCTTACTTGTTATCATTTTATTGGAGGTGGTGTAGTTTACTTATCCATTTGTATCTCCAAAAAGGTCATACCAACTTTTTGATATAGATCTGATGATTCAGTAATGAATATATCAATGCACTATGGAATCATAGTGTTCTTCTGATTTGCAGGATCTGAAAACACAGCTTGTATTTCTAGTTAGTGTGAAGTTTCTGATGTGGTGATACACTGTCAACACATTACAGGAACATAGTCCAAGTATGAGTAGAAGTTGACCTCTAGTGGCCAAAGTGTGAACCTTTCAAGGTAAAAATCACTGACTGTGCCTCTTTCAGCCAATAAAATACTGCAGGGTAAGAGCTATATTTAGAGAGTAATAGAAACGAAAAATGCAGAATAAAAATATTGATCATAAAAATAATCAACTAAAAGGAGAGATTTCACAAATTGTGATTATCTTGTTTCAATGCAAAAACAAAGGCCGCAGTCATAGCAAGGCAAAATAGTGGAAATCCTTTGACCACCTTCTACACAGATGACCTCTTCATTGTGGACCGTGCCCGGCAGAAACGAATGGTTTATGCCCACGTGTAGACACATTTAAGGGAATTGAGTGTCATGTCAGATCATTCAAAACAGTTTACACTGGTATGGTCTGCATGATGACTTGCAAGGGTACCTGACTACAGCACCAGCAGACACAGACATCTCCATCTTGAATTGGCCAGGGTCTTTGTGGTGGACAGGGAACCAGCAGGGCTCATTGCTGGTTAGGTTGACTCTGAACAGAGAGCATGACTGCCACTGCAATTAGCCTACATAGTCTCTAGCATGTGAAGATAAAGCTGGGGTTCTATTACCCCATTTACAAAACTGATATTCCACATTTTTTAACTATTTGTTTGCATGTAAGAATGCTGATGATGTCCTGAAAAGATTTTATGCTTAGCATTATGTGTTTTATTCATAAATTATTACACCACCCCATTATGTGTTTTATTCATAAAACACACAATGCTTAATACATGCTTTTCTTTAATAGAAAAGTATGTATTAAATATAACCCCAGGTTTGAAAAATCCTTATTCATCGAACAAATAAGAGCACAACAAAAAAAAGATAGTAAATTTTGGGGTGGTGTTACCTCCAGCAAACCACAGCACTTAGTACAACAATGCCTTTATCTTCCAGCAGGGGGCAGCACTCAGCAATGGCTCCTTGTTTTCACAGAGGAAATGAGTCGATGTAGTTCCAGGTTTGTGCTGACGCGTCCCTCTTCCTCTCATTCACCGACGTGTCAGTCCTCTTCACTCCGCTTTTGAGTAGCTTCCATACCGGCCTCTCTGCCAGAAAAATGCCCCCGAAAGGCAGCAACAAGCAGCAGTCCGAAGAGGACCTTCTGTTGCAGGACTTCAGCAGAAACCTGTCGGCAAAGTCAACGGCTTTGTTTTACGGCAATGCCCTCATCGTTTCAGCCATTCCTATCTGTGAGTACAAGAAAAAGAAAGAAAGAAAAAACCAGCCGCTGCTAACTGCTTCAGCTAACGCCGAAGGACTAGAAAAGTATAAATAAAAACGGAAAAAATGAGGAGCGTTTAAGAAAGTAACGCCACGTAATGGATTAATGATTTATATCAACAGAAATGATACACATGGCTAAAGTTGTGTTACGTTTGATGGGAACTCCGGTTCTCATCAAGAACATTGTGTTCACGCACCTTGAAGTTTTCCAAATGTCTTACTGCCACAAACCTTTTGTGTGTGTTTTTTTTTTTTTTTTTTTTTTTGGCTGTTGTGATAAACCAGCACAAAGTTGTGCACAGTTGTGGGAGCTGTAAAGATAACAATTGGTGCTACTGTTATGAAAGAGTAGCAGAAGGAAAGTCGTCGTTAAAAGTCATTTGCAGTTTACCTGATGTCATGTCAGGGACTCAGCAGACACGTGTTAGAGGGTAGTCTGCAAAACACTGTGTGGTAAAAAACTAACTAAAAATATGTTCCTGAACATACCATCACCATGGTGAAACATGGTGGCAGCATCAGGGACTCTGCTCAGATGGGACTGGATGATGGGTGGAGATAAATGAAGGACTAAACCATCCGAAACCATAACAAAGACTTGAGTCTGGGGATGAGCTTTCCCCCATCCAGCAGGATAACGACCCAAAACATACAACCAGATCTACAATTACATGGTTTAGATGAAAGCATATTCATATACTAGAATGACTCAAACACAGGATCTGAATCCACCTGAGAATCTGTTTTAAAGCTTAAACTGAAGTTCAGATGCTTTCCATCCGGCCTGACTAGACTAGTTGTTTTAAAAAGAACTGGTATGCATTTACATTTGCAGCAGGTAGACGTACCCTAAAAGACTTGGAAATAGTAATTGCAGGGTTTCCCCAAGTGCATTATAAGCCTGGCGGGCCACCAGGCTTTACTTGTGCCCCCTCCAGGCTTAGCATTGGTTAGTCTTTTTAAAATGTTTGCATTTTTTTAAGACTTTACAGTTGGTGTTTCGGTATTAATCTTCAATATTTCAATAACACATAATTATCAAATGATATTTTCAAATTTCCTGCCAACTTTAAACATTTTAACTTAAAAACACAACAGACTGCTGGATAAATAACTGCCCTGGGACCCAACCACCACTAGCAAGTTTTCTGACCTCTTCTGAGTTACTGATTCAGGGGAACTCAAAGCACATGCCTACAACACAACACTTTTGACTTTTTCCTTTTAAAGATTGAAAAGACGGTTAGATTTTGTTCTCCTTGTCTCCTATTGTGCTGTATTTTGTGTTGGTTGCATATACACTAACAAGTACATTGAAGTTAACGGTTGTAATGCAGCTTTTTCAAGGAATGCTCCCTGTAAAGTCTGTATCATGCAGCTGAGTGATTTAGGGAGGAAATGACTTCTTTACTTTAACCCCGTGGTGCAGTTTGTGTTAAAGCAGTGAGAAATGGTTCGTTTAAACTCCACCAAGGCTGCAAATTTTAGTCGAGGTGTAGCGTCGACATAATAAAATTGTATTTCTGATTTTTTTTAATTTTTTTTGTACGTGTCCTCACAGGGTTGTTCTGGAGGATCTGGCACATGGACCTCGTCCAGTCTGCGGTGCTGTACGCTGTCATGACCCTGGTCAGCACATACCTGGTCGCGTTCGCCTACAAGAACGTCAAGTTTGTACTCAAACACAAGTAAGAATGATCAAAAGAGCAGCTCAGTCGGTCATATTGACAAAATAGGAAAATGTTGGCGGAAAGTTATATGTAAATTTGCACAATTTTCCGATTTTTGTTTGCTAAATTAATCTGCTTTGAAATAGAGTTTTAATGAATAAACTGTTTTCTTTGTTTTTGTTTCAGAGTGGCTCAGAAACGAGAGGATGCAGTTTCCAAAGAGGTAACCAGGAAGCTGTCTGAAGCAGACAATCGCAAGATGTCACGCAAAGAGAAGGATGAAAGGTGAGACTTTTATCCTTCCTTTTTTTTAAAGTTGATAAATTAAGCCAAACTGAACATTGTTTTGTTTACTGTTTTTGTGCAGTAAACCAAAAGCTTTACTGCACTTTATCTGAACATCATTAGTGAGAAAGGGGTCGACTCAGTTTTTTCTTTTCTCCAGGATCCTGTGGAAGAAGAATGAGGTGGCTGACTATGAAGCCACCACCTTCTCCATCTTTTATAACAACACCCTCTTCCTGGTGCTCGTCATCATCGCTTCCTTCTTCTTGCTCAAGAACTTCAACCCCACTGTGTATCCTTTCAGTCAAATTACTTTTCAGTGTTGATTATGTGGGAGATTTGTGGAGGTCAGCGTTTAAATACACTGCACAGCTTATTAGAAATTTCTTGTAGAACTACTGCCTAGATCCAAAATTTCATTTATCCATTCTCGACATCTACTTGGTTCAAGTTGTAGCTCTTCTTTAATCTGCCTTTCCTCCTTTGTGGAGAGAGGGGTATTGTAAACGTCAAAATTAGTTGTTGCTTTGGAAAAGTGCATTTTTTTCTCCTTGACCCTTTGCTTCCTAGCAACTACATTCTGTCCATCAGTGCCTCTTCAGGACTCATTGCTCTTCTGTCCACCGGCTCCAAGTAAACCAAGAAGAAAATGGACAAGAAGTTGGAGGGAAATATGATGGGTGGGACTGGGTGAGGATGGAGGATTAAGAAAAAGACACAGGATCTAATTTTTTACAGGTTAGGCAGGTGGTTTTGGTGTGGATGCAGAGTTCACTTTCATGAAATCGTTTTTGTAACAAATAAAGCAACCAGCTATACTTGTTTGTGTGTTTCCTTCACATCCCTTTAAATATTTTTAAAACCTTTTTTGAACTACAGTAATCTGTTCAAAATGGGGAAAAATTGGGTCAACCTTTGGTTTTTATATAGGTTTTAATGGGGGGAGCAGGCAGGTGTTGCTAATCCATTAGCGATTGCGACTCTGTGGCTCTGGAGAAGCAGGAGTTTTAGTTTTAACTGCTCTGAAGCATAGAGGTGGGTGTTGATCCAATGTTATCAAGGAAATAAATCAGAAATTACAGAGAAGCAATTGCTGCTGCCAATCGATCTAGGAAGGATTATGGTGTGGTTTCAGTTTGAAGTTAATCACTCCACATTTTAAGGGTTTAACGTCAAACAATTGAAAACTGCTGTCCTCTAACTCTTAGATGTGTTTTCTGCTTCAAGATACCTGAATCCAAAAGCTCAGGTATCGGCAGGTAGAAGTGTCAAACAAAAACACATGGTGTATCAACACGAGCCAATAAGACCAGCTGTCAAGCACAGTGTGGGAACGGAGGGGCTGCTGCCGGAGCACCGTAGCACTTTGCAGTCATTTGCCACTTTCAAATCATGTTCTGCAGTAAAAGGAGACATTGAATGACCATGAGCTCCCTGTATACCAAACTATGGAGCCAACAGCTGATGCTCAGCAGGACAACGATGGCAAGCAAAACATCAAATGGGAAGTCAGAATGGCTGCAAACTAAAGAAGTAAGGCTAATCCAGTCAAGGCCCTCAATAATTAGGGAGAATAACTTAAAAAAATCTGACTGAAGTTGTTTCTACAAGATTTTAAATGATTTATTCCCAGAACCGAATCAAAAGTGGATTTTTACACATGGCTGTGTTTTATTTAGCATAAAATCAAAGACACTGTTTTCATTGGCAATGCATGTATTTATTGTCACACATTCATATAGAGTATTTACAGAGAGAGCACTCGTCAGCAAAGAGACAGTACACTGTTGCTTAGAACGGCACATGAGAAAAACAATGACTGGAACAATATTGGGGGAATTTTGTATCATATTTTACTAAATTAGAATTAGATTAACGAATCAACTACTTTTTGTTCTTTGTTGTTGCATAGCTGCTGATGAATGAAATATTTTGCTCTTGCCTCCAGCAGACTCACTGGCCTCCATTGCTCATATCAGCTCTTTTAAATGGCTTTACTGCTTTGAAATCCAGGTTGCTGCAGTCTGCGGAATTAGATGTTTTTTACTTTTTGGTGGCTAAAAACACTAAAGTGTTCAAATATGTGGTTCCAGGATATTTTCCCCTAAGCCAGTTGTAAAACTATTTGCACTAATTACATTGCATTTCATATTATTCAACCTTACCTTTTGTTTTCGTTCTAGTATTTTCCTTGTACCGTGTACATTCCAATTAACTGTGCACTCACCTTCAATTCTACGCCTCCAACAACGTGGAGCTCAGGGACAAGAAGCAAATCTATTTAAGTTGGAATAAAAATTCAGGCTACAATTTTCTGCTATGTTAATGGACAAAGTACAAGCTAAGGTTTGCGGTTAATCTTTACTTTCAGAGAGTTTCTGTCTTAGAACTACAGTTTTGGTTCTGAGTGTTATGTTCTGACAATTCTGTTGAAATAACAAACCTCATTTAAGTATATAAACATTATACCGAGTGCTAAGTAATTTTCCAACGTGTTTTAGATGAACACCTATGCACCACATACCAACTTTACAATGAAAGACATCCCTGAATGTATTTCTTAGGACCCGGGTGAAGGCACTCTACCAGGCAGCCACGGTCTAACAGACTGATGAGCAAAGTGACGACTTGAACACAAACTCTAAACACAGACATTTAAAACCAGCCAGAATTTATTTCTCACTTAATTCCAGTGATGGAGACTTTTTTGTAGTGTAGATCCAGAGATCTTCAAACTGTCTGAAGGTCTTTTTGTTGGATGTTTTCACACATTTGGTCTGACTATGAATAAATGAATCTTACTGCGTCATTAAAAATCAGGGTGGAGATAAAAGTAAGAGACAAAAACAATTACAAGCAGATTAAATGCATCACCCTTGAGCTGATCATCTATTACTGCCTTTGTAAGAATTACCTTGTTGGGGCTAAAAGTGATATTTTTTTATTTGTTCAACTACTTTTTCAGTGGCATTTTTGTTGAAAAAAAACAAAACAGAAACCGACAAAACGCCTAAAGATTCAGTTTGTCCAGTTTGATCAAATGCGTTGACAAAACTAGTTCTTATCTTTAACTTAGGACTTAGTATATTTAACTCTTTTAAATATACTAAGTCTCCAAGGATTAGAATTTAGTTTCAGGTATTGAGCCAGCAATGTGTAGAAAAGCAACTAAATTCAAAGGAAAACTTTGTAAAGGAAGGCATTCAGAAAACTAAATCAAATATTGATCAAGACCAGTGTACAGAATGTCTGTCTCCTTGGAATAATATGTAAAGAAAAGAGGTTTGCCTCCAAACATTTAAACACAAGCCTGGTATGTTGAGAGCTTAAGTTTCATGATGACTGCTTGTGTTTTTCACAAATTTCTAAACAGCTACATTTCTATTTCTTTTAAATTGGGGAACAGCACAGTATCCGTTATTTAGACAGCTGACCTCCAACGAGTTGGGGAGGGGCAGCACCAGGCTAATTCCTGTCATGCCATCTTTTTCTCTGGGATCCCTTTAAAAAGACATTAAATCACAGGATTAATGTGACAGATTTTTTTTCAGGTTTTAAAATTTTGAAACCTCCCTATATTTTAAAAATGGTAACTACTGCAAAACAAAAAAAAATGCATTATATATTTTCAGCAAATTCTCAGTTCTTTTCTTCCTAAAACAGTTTCGTTTTGAAACGTTCGCGAGGTCCAGGGTTCGTAATCCTTCTGAGGCAGACGTCTCAAAGTAAGCCGTAAGACAAAAGCTGCTCTTCATTTCTCCTCAAAGTGAGGAACCATCTGGCAAGCACAAAAACAATTCGCTACTGAGATTTAAAGGCCGACTGCTGCAAGTCAACACATGGACACCAAGGACAGGACCGTGACTCAGCTGAAACTAACATCTCTCTCTACTCATCTCGACGATGGCTTATTTTCCAGATGAAACAGAACTAAAGGAGTACATAAAGGGCAACTGCCACCAACTACTGAAAAGTCAGAGGATGAATGATTACAACAGGAGTTCTGGTGTTTATAATTAAACCTGTTACATATCTAAGTAAAGCTAATTCAGGTCAGTTCATAGTTAACTTCACAAATGGGAAACAATTCGTACTACATTTGGATTTCCTTGAGGAGAGAAAAATGAAGACTTTGCGGCTGTCGAATCACTCCGAGCGAGGATGATGAAATCTCCGTAATGTGCAGTGAGCAATAAAATATCTCTATTTACATCTGATTTATAGATTTCTCATACAGTACAGGAAAGCCCTCATATGCAAGACAGGCTTCTTGTAGTTTGCCTATGTAACAAGATTAGCCTTAAACCTCTCTATATACATGTAACATCCTCAAACAAGCTATTTTTTTCAAATGTCAAAATAGATTTTTAGATTCTATGAGCAGTTTAGAACAATTATTTTCCACACATGACAAGCTTATTCCATCATATTGTGGTTTAAACCAGTGTTTTTCCCCTCAGATATCTTAAATAGTTTCCATTAATACAGTCAAAGAAATCAGTGATGCTGCTTCTGTTCACAAGTAAATACTTTTTTTCTTCTGTGACTTTAAGCTGAGCAATCCACATGTTTTACTTGTCTCCGTTTTGTGGAAGATGTCTGCAGTTCCTTAACATTTTCACACGAGGGCGACATGCTTCACGTTTGCCCTTTTCTACTGGAGTCCAGTTCTGTTTTTTTTTCTGGTACCACAATCCTCTTGCTTCGCCAGAGTCACGCAGCAGACAAGCTTGCAGCATTTCTGATCAAAAACTTATCAAAAAGAAGAAGGAGGCACACTGTAGCAGAGAAACATGCATCTGGTTGTTGCTATACTCAGGGATGAGCAGCCAGTAATATCTACTCATTAGCCTACTGTAAATATAGGGGTCGATTGCATTTAGAAGGCATTTTAAAGACGAGTTGAGCCTATGAGTGTTGAGGTTTTATTTATATTCATAAAGCTTGTTTTTGCAAGAAGTGTGAGGGAGTCACCTTGTTGTTGGTAAAGACTGGAAGATGTTTCATCCCAGGACTTTAGCAGGCACCTCTGACAGAGGAGGTGAGAGTTTGAAGCGCTTATGGTAATTTATTTTGCTACGCTGCTTGGCATATTAATAAAAGGTCTGAATAAGGGATTTGTTCAGCATGCATTTGAGGTCTCTACTCATTTGAGGTTTGTCTAATTTCTATACATAAGGTGCCTCTACTGGAGTACTTTGCTATGAAACAGAAAACATGTTTGCAATATGAATTTTGTGCTTAAATGAATTGTTATTACAAGCCTTATATGTTTTCTGATGAGTTATCAAGGTGCACTTAAAAAAGGCACTTTAAATTTAAATAGTTCTGCAATGCCTCTTTGTCTTCATGAACCAACTGGAGTTAAAGAGGAGTCTAATATCTAAAAATGAGATGCAGTAGTGAACATATTGAAGTCTCGACATAAATGAGTATCAGAACTTTAACCTTTTCTAACAGTGGGTCTACTGTTTCAATAATTTAAGCATGCTGTTGGATCTGAGCTACTCTGATCTCTGCATAGTTCTATTTCTGTATCTTTACACGCTAGCTGAGTAGCAAATGCCTTTGATTGGTGGTGGAAAGTTTTGATCGACTAAGCTGCGGCTGAGGCCATGGAAAGTCTGAGCTTTTCTTGGCTAAGCTGGACTGCACCTGAGATGAACGCGGTAGAGCTGATCGAACCATAAGTCTCGACTGAAGATAGTTACAGAATGCAATGCTTGGATGTCCATTTCCGGCTAGAGTGGTCTGTGGCTGGTTAGGCACATCCAAGGAGAGAGCTGTGGATCTGAACTCTGAACCAAGGAGGATTCAAGGTGTAGGTGAAGTTAGGTAGTCGTCAGTAGTCGTCAGCCTGACCTTCTCTTGTCGGTCCATCCGCCCCGTCTCTAAGAGCGGTAGTCCTTCTTACTGTATGGCCTGTTGCCAAGGATGTGGTCAATGTCCGACACAATGTGAGAGGTCATCTTAGGGAGGACCTGGACAAAACAGAGTTTTTACATGAGGCTGAAAGCAGGAAACAAAGTGAGACAAACAGAACCAAAGGTTATATTTTGAGTATATTGCAAAATGGAAATGGTAAAATGGACTGAACTTATATAGCGCTTTTTCCGATCATTTGTGACCACTCAAAGCGCTTTACACTAGTGTCATTCACCCATTCGCTCTCACAAACGCTCACACATTCATACACCGATA
>CAEGAE010012228.1:0-45039 GCA_903067095.1 Girardinus metallicus | reverse complement strand
ATGGATGGATGGATGGATGGATGGATGGATGGATGGATGGATGGATGGATGGATGGATGGATGGATGGATGGATTGATTGATTGATTGATTGATTGATTGATTGATTGATTGATTGGTGGGTGGGTGGGCAGATGGAAGGCTCACTAAAGGAACATGGCCTGTGTCTGGCTGACAACACAAAAATAGCCCCTTTTATTGAAAGCATCCCTAATCAATATGTAGACTTTAAAAGAGGCAGAGGGGTTGGGCATCCATACTTTCTTGACAGACCCAGTGGTGCAACGACAGTGGGTGAGATTTACTATATTGAAAAGTGGCATCCCCCTCCTCAGCCACCAACAAACAGTGTTATCTGTTGAAAACACTTTCTGCCCTAAGAGTATGAAACAATTCTTAGGCAGAGTCCTGGCTTAAAGGGGAAGAGCAGCAAAGACTGTGAGATGAAGCATGACCCACAGCACGCTGCCACAACAGAAGTCTCGAGAGAGGGATCAACAGCTGGGCCATTCAGACGTTTGTGCGGATGTGTGGAGTTTGTCAGGTAAGCAAATGTGTGTTTTAACATGGCTCTGAGATTAAACCAGATGTTTACATGTACTGCATGATAAACTCTGCTTAACATTGCATCAACAAACACATTTTCTGTTACAAGTTAATTAAAGGGGGAGCATTATGCATTTTCCAGGCACATAGTGCCATTTTATAGCGCAATCAAGTAACTAAGTTACCTTTAGTTGTTATGAAAATGCTGCATATATCATATATAGGTAGCATATATATATGTATAAAATAAATTTGACTTTGTGCATTGAAAATCATCACATTGCTTCAGACTCCATTGTGAAGCAATGTGTGCCTTTTAATTTAGAAAATATGAGCATTTTGTAGGTTTTCAAATGTCTTTCAGAAGAATAAATTATGGGGGCCATCGCACAAATGGCCTCTCTAAAGCATAAATAAAAAAATTACAATTTAAATGTAAAAATTAAATGTCTTATAACACTAATAACTACATGTAGTCTAACAAATTACGAATAGCTTTGTGTCCATGAGGGAGAAGACCACAAAAGGAATCCTTCACCTTTGCTATTACTCTTATAAGCGGCAGAACAAAAGCTGTATATCATTTGTTTATGGCTACACATAGTCAATGTTATACTGCTCACGTAAGTGAGTTCAAATCTAATGAGACATGTAAATTTTACTGATGATGTCATTTATAGAGTCGGTGCAATAATTTCTCTGATGTCTTTTTATGCTTCATCTTAGTCATTTCAAATCATTTCTGACCAATTTATGTAATTATAAATGTATTAGGCTGTTGTTGATTACACAAGTTAATTGCTGCTGAAGCAGCAATAACTCATTTTTGTTGCAGCTTGCAGTTACAGAGCAATGCCATAATTCATTTAGAGTTATGTTCCCACAAGCATGATGAATGTAAGCCTAATGTTTGCTCTGCTTTGGTTTTGGTTTCAGTCTCTAACAGCTTCTGGGTTGGAAGTGCTCTTTAGCTACTACATTGTTTAACTTTTTTTTTTTACCTCTGAGTTTTTAACTTTTGAACAGGAGCACTAAAAGAACTCAAATATATGAACTGAAGTCAGGTTTGAAGCAGTTTTGAAGAATATATTTTAGCTATTTTAGAAAATTTATAAGAACAGTAAATTTGGAACTAATCCTGATTTGAAAATTGTTTACTTCCTTCCTTATACTCAGAGAAGACATTTGACACTTTTAAAATAAAACAAGTAAATCCAGGTTTAGTCTGTATGTTGGCTTAAATAACTGTAGCGCACTCCTAAACAAGTTTAGTTCTTCCATGGGTTTGGTTTTGCCTTCTCTCCATTTGGTGTTATTGCAATTGGGTGTGTTCTAAAATGTTTTGACAGGACGTTGAATTTTTTACCTCTTTCCGCTGGTCCACACACCACCAAACAAGAAATGATTAATACATTCCAGACTCTTTGCAAAGCACTAAAATATCCAATTTAATTTAATACATACTAACTTCAACATCATTACCTAGCTATGATGTGGATCAATATTGTTGTGCACCTTGATATGCAAATAGGCAAAACAAAAACTTATTGAGGTGCATCTGATAGCCATTTCTTTTTTCTTTCTTTTGCCTCATCGTTCATCTTTTTGGTCCTTGCTATCCTGCAGGCCATGCCGCCCTTGGCAGAAAGCCTTTTCACATAGATCAAAATCTACCACAAGGTAGAGAAAATGTATTGGGCTTTTTCTTTTAAGGACCAAGTTTAATACCAAGGTTTATGAGGTGTCGTTTTGGTCGTTTTACCTCAGCACAAATCAAATAATTCCTACTCACATAAAAAAAAAAAAAAAAAAAAAAAAAAAACTTAAAATGTGCTGCTTCTTGTTCAAACTGCACTGACAACTAACACGACATTCCAATTACAGCTTGAAAAGTAATTTGGACCATAATGAGCAAACAGACTCTCTTCACACCAGTGTTTGCTCTGAACAATCTGGTCTTATCCGAGTAGCGCTTGAACACTAAAATTGCTTTAGAGAGAGTTTTTCCTTAGACTACCTTCAGAGGACACTACGTGACACTTTATTTTGAAATAGTTTAGCAATTTTAAGACAATCATGTGATGTGACTACCCTCAAGCAACAGAGTATTTGGTCATCTCCCACTTAGAAAATATATAGCATATAAATTATACAAGCTGTGTTCTTAAAAACCACACTGCGGTTGGTCATTTAAAATGATGAAACTGCTATCTGAGGTTGCTTACTCCATTTATTATAGATATGAGTGTGATTAAGATGTATCATGCAGCTTCCAGCTGCCAACAAACCATCAGATGATTTTACTCTGGTGGAGATTTTAAGGGTAGTGGTGAATTTATTATATTTTCCTATCTCTTTATTCATTTTCATTTGGTTGTAACTATTCCAATATCTCCCTCATATCGTGTCTTTTACATATTTAAGCTTTTTAAGAGTTTTGAAACTGAGATGACAAACAAGAATGTGATTTTGGTAAATCTCTCTAGAGTTAACGTCTAAAGTATTTAAAAGTAGAACCTTGATTGCATTTTGCTGACGGTGCTATCTGTGAGATGTCTACTTGAATATTTAGATGTAAAGTATCTGGAGAAATGTTAATGCCATGTGTGAATGAGCACGCTCTACTTTTATAAGGACGCATACTAACACCAGGCCTTAAAAAAGCTATAAACACACTGAATCCCAAATTGTCCTCTTGCTAAAATGTGATATTCAAATAAATCTAACTTGGATTGACTTAAATATAAAACCACTTATTTTTTTCCCCTCTGGAGAAATCAAAATGTCAAACTTTGTAATTTATGCACAAGATTACAAAATGTTTTACATCAACTATTGCATGACAAAATATGTTACTATATATTTATATAGTACAGTATGCTTTGTGGAGACAAATTCAGAATAAAGACAACTAAATCCAAACTGATGAAAATAAATGACACCTCTAAACAGAGGGGCCCAAATGAATTTGATCTGCCAATTCCAAAACCTGAAGGTCCAATGCTCGACTGCTCTTTGGCAAATAAACACTTTTGTTAGTGACCCTAAAATGAGTTAATTTGTCTTAGATCAGCAAGGACTTGAAAAGGTGGAAACAGCTGAGAAATGAAGATCAGCCAAAAGTGCTGAGTGATCACAAAAAAAGGCCTGCAGCCCACATGTCTGTGTCAGAAGCACTGCAATGCTACTTTTGTCAAGCAGTCCACACTCAGTGTGTAGGGACTGAGTAGTTTCCATCTCGAAGGCTTCACAGAAGATGTCACGCGAAGCAATCAAAAAGTTAACTTGTCACAGTGATATTTGGGTTTCTTTGCAGATGCTGTGGCTGTGCTCTTGGGGGGCAATTTGCAAAAATATGACACACCGCGGTGATAAAGATGTTCCAGCTCTTCGGACGTGTGCTGCACTTCAATACAGGGCACGCTGGAATCACTCTAACAGGAGCCATTTAAGTGAGACTGATACAATGGAGCTGCTTCAGGCTTCACCAAATGCTGTTAACATGCATTCAAATGCAAAGTGGTGTATTTTGGGGGCAATAAAATGCTAATCGGTATCAGTCTCTTGCAGTGACAGTCATCCTTTAAATCCTGTTTTAATGGATTAATGGATCACAGTAGTTCACAGATATTATTAGTCTGTATTTAATTTTGCCTGAACAAAAACGACGGAGTAACAACCGTCACACCCTAGATTCTAAAATGTAGTCTTTGAAACTCATTTAGGATAGATCAAAATGAGGTTTGTTATTTACACTGTAGTGTTTCAGAATACTGCTTTGGAAATGACTCATTAGCAGCTATATCTCTTCTAAGATGATTTACTAGATCTCCAAAATATTGGCATTTTGTAATTTTTTTAAATATTCCACACAGAACTTTGGTCCATCTGGCATTGTAAAGTGCTTTATAAGTAAAGCTGCATTGGATTGATACTACTTTCCCAACTATATATTATGTCATGTTATATTATGCATTCATCGTTTGAATATATTTTAAACTGAAGCAAAAGCTGATCTCGGTATTTCTTCCAATAGTGCTTAAGTACAGTGTGCTGCACAAAACTGCAAATAGTGAAGATTTGAAACTGATTACCTCGGCTTCTGCCTTCCAGCTCTTTCTCCATGAGTTCTTTCTGAGATGGAAACTCGCTTAGCTTGACCTTGGACATGGCTTCGTTTTGACCTACTTTGCTTATCACCTCTGGATCCTTCTCATGGCGGTCTTCAGTCTCCACATGGATCCAAGGGATTTTCCTGAAAGAGACAGTATACCAGCAAAGATTTTTTTTTAGGCGTTTCATTTAAAAGATTAGGGTCTAGAATAGACTAGAGCATAGTTTTGTATGCAGCTGGACAAACCTTTTGAATTTGTAGATAAAAAATGCAGCTATACCAACAAAGACCACGCTGATCAGCATTAGCATTGCGGGCCCACTGTGAATTGAGTTGGAATCCACCAGTGGTGCTGAAACACAAGCACATTCGAATTCGTCATATGAAATTGTAAATATCGACACAGTCAGGAACCATAAAACCTATACTGCATATGATTAATTTTAAAAGACATTTTTGATGGAAAAAAAGTCTTTGTAGCCACAGAACCACAGCCCTGTTAAAGACATGAAGTGAATGTCGTATTCAGAGGTTGAAAGTTCATCTGCATCTGTAGGCTCTGATAAAAGTATGACAAAAAGTATGCAACTTGACCCTGCAGCTGAACTCAATTATTCCGAATGTGCAAATATAAAATGTCAGTTTTACAAGGTTTTTTATTTTTATCGACTTTTTATGACCATTGTTAGCACAAAATGTTTCCTGAACAAAGTTGAAAACGACATCTTTCAGTTTTTGTCCTTAGAAAAAAATTTTCTTACAAATCTGAGCAATTTTGGTCATGAACATGAATTTAACTATTGTGAGCCAAAAGTCAGAGTCAAAAAGTACAAGTAATATATAATGTTTAAACATTTTCCCTTTCACTTATGGTTGTTTGTCTTCCAGAGGGATTACTTTTACTACCCAATCCCAGAGCTGCAGTTTAAAGTATTGGACTTTGCATGTTAACCTCTGAGGGTGTGAAAAGAAACCTTCAGGACAACCACGGTCTCTCCCTGGGGGCCGTCATGGTGCAGCAGCTTATGCATGCTGAGGTGCAATATTCAAAGCATTTCTCCTCACCACCCATCTTTCTCTCCCACTGATAGAAGACGATGAAGTGTTTGACCTTTCAGGATCATTTTAAAGGCAACCCAGACCTTTGTGTGCAGACACAAATGAAGACAGATCCATCGGTGGATGAAAAGGGTAAAGCCACGTAGGGTTGATCGACACATTTGTGCAATATGTTAATGACCCGATGACCCTGCAGATTTCCTTAGTGCATACCTAATGCCCTCCTTGTCAATCACCTCATCGATTGACTGATTTCAAACAGCTACTGTACCACAGATTCAGGTTTAAAAAAAAAAAAAAAAAACCCTGACACTGAGCAATGTTTAAGTCCTGTGATAAACTGTACTTGAAGTTTTAACTCTAGATAAAACCTTGGGTCAAACAGTTTAAAGAGTCTTTGAAAATGGCAAAATTATGTTGACAAGTTTGAAAACCATAAACCTCAGGCCTGTTTGAATATACATATTTTTTATCTGCTTGCGAAAACAATATAAATGTAAAACTAGAGTGGTTTGTAGAAACAGCAATCTAATGTTACAGAGGACTTACCCAATGTTTGCTGAGTCATGGACACGACAATGTGAATATTTGCTTTTAGCTCAAAATGGACCAGGCCTTGGTTCAGAACAGTGACAAAAAAATCTGATATCTGTTTTGGAAAGATAACACAAAGGTTGTTGTCAGACACAATCCAGATTTGTCATTGCAATCATTTTACTCTTAAAATAATGACACTAAAAGAGCAAAATACTTAAAAATGCAATGCTTAAATAACAATCTGTAGAGGAAATTCTTTGTTGGACTTGATTTGCTTAATTTTTGAATGCTTCTCCTGTGCAGCCCAAGGTAAGCTAATATGCTACATCAGACAAAACATTTCCAGTGTAGAGTTCTATCCTTACCAAAAATGATAAGGACGGTTCAGTCCACCAGACACCTACAAAACCTCTTGGCTAAATGTGGCATAAAGGAGAATCTGGCAATGCATGAAAATGGGACATTTTAATTGCTATTCTCCTTTCAGTTTGCAGGCACAATACAGAGCAGAAATGTCCAGGGAGAAGTTTCTTTTTCAAATGGGTTAAAAAAATACAGACTGCTCCAAACGTGTCACCATGAGAAAAAAAGAGAACTTGCCAGACTGATTTACAAAGCTAATTAAGAGTCTGTTGTGGCGTTAGAACTTAGGTTTTCATTTAAGTGTCTATTTTGATCATTTCCTTGTCTTTTATTTAATTTGATTTTGCCTTTGTTCATCTTTGTGTTTATATTTCATGGTTCATTATTTATTGTGCATTTAGATGTAGAAATTTGTATACAGTACTGTTTGTGTTAGTTTCAGTATTTTCCCTTTAATCTATTTTCTCTTTTTCTCCTGCTCTACCTATTTTGTATTAGATTTCCTGTTTCAAGAACTTTTTTGTTTTCTTGTCTGGTTTTTTTTAAAGAATTTGGATCATCCTGTGCCATTTTCTCAGCCAGTAAGTGTCCTCAGTTTTCTTTTTTTTTCAGCAATCCACGTCTGTCTCCCATCTAAATCAGAACACCTGTCCTCAATCAACAATTACTTGTCCCACTTTTTAAACACCGGGAGTTTCTTTTGCTCCATTTCAGATAATTTTGTTGCCATGCTGTTCCTACTTTGCCCTATTGGAACATTATTAGCTCAAAATAAGACCTTTTTTCCCTATGTTTAAGTGAATAATATGCACACATTTATTTAATTTTTTTTCTAGACTGTAACCAACTAAAATTAGCTTCTTCTTCTCTAGGGCAACTAGGCTCACCCTAAGAGATATAGTCAGGAACTCAATCATAAAGGGGGAGCTTGAAGTAAAGCTGCTGCCCTAAAGTTTAAGACAACATGCCGATATATAGGAACAAATTACACTGGAGCTGCTATGTTTGCAATTAATGTTGACGGTTTGCTTTTTTTATAACCAGAAACGTTCAAATGAAAAAATTTCCACAAGTCGCATCTCTTACTGTATCCAAAGCCTCCTCGCTTCTTTTCTTGTGCTCACTTGACATTTGCTCATCAGACAGAATAAAGAGCTCAGCTGTGGTTGGAAGTCCAGGGTACAGAGACACCATCAGCTGACTCTCAGAAACCCCGGACACCTGCTGGGACACAAATGACATTAAGGAGCTTAATTTAAGTTCGAGACCAAAATATAGCAATATCCCGTGCCTCTCCTCAGCAAGAATGGCTGACATCGCCTCTAATTCACACTAGTTATTCACACTAGTGACCTGTCATCACAGATCACCTCAAAAAAAAGGATGGTGGAGGACAGAACTTCATGGCTGTGTGGTTATTATTGCACAAGGGTTTAAAATAGTAATGACCCTGAAAGTAATGGGGTTCCAGTGTTGGTTTCAGGAAGGATCTGTTGGGACTTGATGTACCTGTGACAGAGCTGTCCGCACCACACGGCCTATGTCCTCCCTCCACTCGGGGATGTCAGGATTGTGTTCGTCAAGAGCTGGTGAAAACGACAACAGCAGTGACCTGAAGAACTCTGGAAAAAAGGGGTGAAGTAGTATGTATTAGAACATGAACGCTACTTCTAGTTTAGTTTTTGATTAATATGATGTGCAGATTTGTCTATTTTCATTTGGGAACATAAGCCTTGAAGTTAATTGCTCCTCCAGATTTCATGTGCGCATAGCGTGACATTTTATTCATTAGATAGGCCTACACTGACATACATTAGGCACAGCTCGCGGTGCTGACCGTGAGGCATCATTTCCCCTCCCCCCGACAGTAACATATTGCATATTCATGTACCTATAAAGTGCTTTGAAGTCTGTCTTTTCCACTCACCTTTAACAGTTATAACTTTTGAGTCTTCCAATACGCTGCTTCCACAAGCAACCTGGACCGTGACCTTGTTTTCTCCCTGTCTGAGAAACATGTGCGAGATGCTTCCTTCCAGAGTTATAATGGGCTGAATTTCAAAAGACGAAAAAAAAAAACAAACACAGAATTTCTCAAGAAAATGCTGAATAAATACTACATGTATGCAGCCCTTGGCTTGCCGTATAATGAATGGTTGTTTGAGAGAATATAATCAACGAGATAAATAAGTCCGATCCATTTGAACTCGATCTTCCAAGAAAAAGGGGGGCCACAAGCCACGATTTACATTATTTGTGGAAAAACTCCGTAGGTTTGAGGTTTTAAATTAATACGGTGGTGCAAGGACAGCAGAAGAGGAGTGGGAGAGTGGAAACAATGACAGCAAGCTGGACAAAGACGAATGCTGAAAACAGTAGTAGGAGGAGGTGATGCTCCCTCACCTCGGAGCTGTTTTCAAACCACCAAAAGAAGGTCAGAGTTCTTGTGTGGCTTGGCCAAACTACTGCCGTGAGATTAGCTGCTTTCTCCCTGATGGCCACGATAGGAGCGGAGAGATACACACGATCCACTGGACCTGAGGCAGTAGCAAAACACATGCACATACCCATGTATTAGATTAATTTAAGAAGTAAACACTGAGTACTGAATTCATCACAGATGATTATACACTGCAGCTCATCTGTGAGCTGGGGTGTGCTTTTCCATGTTTTCCCCCAAGCCTGATATGCATAAAAGTATTAGGAGTATGACTGACATGATATTTGCCAGTGTCAAAATGTGGCTATCCAGAAAAGCGAGGAGGGTTCATGCTGTATGCACTGCTGCAGGAATGAGTAATGACGTTACTTATCCACGTACTGGTGATGTGCAAAAAAAGTGTGCAGCTGTCAGATCCCAGGTTGTTTTCTGCAGTAGCTATCACGTGGTAAATCCCAGTCTTTCTGTAGATGTGCTTGATGCCGTCGTCGGCCCGGCTCAGGTTAGAGTATGTGATCTTGATTCCGTCCCCGAAGTCTAGCTGGATGCTGGTGCTTGGAGACTCTCCCTGCGGATACACAGGATGACATGGCATCTGTCATTACAGCTTAGGTCAGGACACTTCTTTTAGGCCAAGTACAACTGGAGATAGCCCGGCCCGTTGCTTAAGTGCGGAGGCCTGGATGTCCATTAAGCAGTGCCACTGAAATCATGTAGGCATCTATGGATAAAAGGTGACATAAATCCAACTGAGAAAACAAGATGAAAAGCAAAAGTCAGAAAGGTCACCCAGTGCCCAAAAAGTAAAGAAAAGTTTATGAACTGCAGCCATTTTAGAAAATCCTTTAAATTAGATATGCTACAATATATTGCTTTGCAGTCACTGACACACTTTAATTTAATTTAGGAAAAAATAGCAATAGCAGAGGAATGCTTGGATGCAATACTTGGTGATCTATAATATTTCGGGTATGATTCAATCAAACTCTTCTTGCCAATAACACATTAGGTGTTGGACGGATCTACAGTTTCTTTTTTGGAGCCAATAATTGATGCATAGTTGTGTTCAGCATCTCTAGCTAGAGTAATTATGTTTTGATATAAATTCTATATTTACAAGTCAAATAATTTACAATCAGGTGTATCATGGTAATAGGAAACCAACGGTAATGGCATGCTTGCATCTGGTTCTGTGTAACTGTATCATCAATTAAAACAGGTGTCCTCAAAATAATAGCATTGTGGAGATTAATCAGTGTGGTCATTCATCTTGTTGTTTTATCTTGTTTTTACAGTGACTTTGAGTTTTTTGAAACATAGTTTGAATAAAATGTATTATTATTATTATTATTAAAAACAAATGCCAAATGGCTGACATTTATTTAGGGACAAAGTCAATGAATGTTTCATGTGTTGGTTATAAACAATTCCTTTCTGAAACTCTGAGTAAAACAGACTGTTCAGAAGAACAGAGTATAAACAAAAATGTGCATTAAAGAGGGGAACATATACCAAACAAATTATTTAAAAATAGAAACCAACGTTAGAAATATGTCTAAGAATACAGAAAACAACCATTGGAATGGATCAAAGAAAAGCAAATAGTAACAAAGTACAAGTCAATATTTGCTCAAGAGGGAAATAAATCTAATGTTAGTTGGGAGAACTGTAATAATAAGAAAATGTCAATGAGAAGCTCTTCGTAAGAATCCCAGCAGGAATGCCCTTTGTCAGTCCAATTGGTCTAAAGAGGAATCTTCTTGCAAACATATCAGTCTATGTTTGAGTTGAAGAGGTTACAATTTGCCAAAAAACTCAATGACTGGCTAAAAGACAAATGGCACAATGACTTCTGGACAAGTTTTTCTTGTTAGGTCTACTAGACTTAATTTCTGAATTAACCTCAAACAATTCAAGCCACAATGGTCTCACCTGGTCATTTCCATTTCTGAACTACTTATCAAAATGAATCCATCAAAATATGTGAAAAAGTCATCTTGTCTTATACCAAAGAAAAAAAATGGTTTTGAATTGTTTTTTTTTTTAAGAAGAGACCAATTGAAAACAAACAAGTAACTGAGCAACATCTCATTCTTAGACTAAAAAGATGCAAGAGACAGAGAGATCACATCAATCTGAAGACAGTTGCCCAATTAAAAACTTGTGGGATGATGTCAAACATCCTGTTTTTGAGTAAAAACAAGAACAGAGGAACAGTGGAGAGTAGTCCGATTATTCTGGGCTAAAATGCCTATCATGTAAACAAAAACCTTAAATATACAGATTTTGAGCTTTGATCACTTTTTTTCAAAAGGCACTAGATTTACTTTGAACACATCTGAAGATTTTACTGGCAGAAATGCTAGTGCTTCAAAAGAGGCATGGGCAAGTTAGAACGGACAAGAAAGAAAAGAGTGACGAAAATGTTGGCTAATTGCAATTATCTTAACTACTGTGATCACAGTAATCAACAATATGGTAAAATGGTAAATTACCCATACTTGTACAGTGCTTTATCAAGTCCAGAGGAACCCAAAGTTCTTCACACTATGTTTAGTCATTCATCCATTCAGACACAGCCTTCTGACCATCGCCAGCAGGCAAGGCAGGTGAAGCGTGTTGTCCAAGGACACAACGACTAAAATGGACAGCAAGAACTACAGGACAAATTCCTACCACCATCGTAATTCATATTAAATTATTTGCCATTTATAAAGTGTTTAATTTTATTAAAAAAACAAATTTTAACTTAGGAATATTAACTTAGGTATTGTTTACTCTAACCCTAGAAAAGTCTAAAATACAATCTTTTTTTTCCACAACTCGGTAAATCAGCCTCAGAAAGTTCATTTGTGGAGCTCACCAGAAAAAAACACAAACTCCATGTCAACTGTTTTCAGGCTACCCTTGAAAGAAGAGGTAGTTCCAATTAAATCTGCTAACAGCTGAGATCTAAGGATAATCCAGGGCAATGACGCGATTGGTGATGCCCTGACTTTACTTCAGCCATTATAATTGCACTGTGTGTGCATGTGTGTGTATGTGGATCTGTTAAGACCAATTGTGATGTAAACAATGCTAATGAAATTTAATAATGATAATAGTTTATACATATATATATTTCTAAGTAGCAGCTGTGGTTACCCTCCACATGTCAAATTGTCCTTGAACAAAACACTGAAATCACACATTGTCTCAAATGTGCTCCTATTTGTGCAACTTTAGACAAAAACAGTGCAGTATCAGTGCAAGAACTGCTGCTCAAGTCAGTACGTTAATGGGCAATAACTTGCACAAATACTTTGTAGAGCTTGGATAAAAGGAAAATAAATTAGTGTGGATCATGGCATGCATATGGTATTTCAAGTATGATCTTAAGTGCAGAAGGTGTGATGTGAAGAGCAGCACATGTGACCTTACAATATAGGTGTATAAATATAAGAATCTAGAGGTACTGCTTATTGCCATGGATGGTGAGATGTTTTATTGTAAATAAATATGGCTAGGACTAAAAAGGAAAAGCTCATGGCGAGATTTGGAAATTACACAGGCCTACAGTACAGTGCAACACTTGGGCATTAGTAAACTGAAACACTAAGATGGAAATTTTTGAAAAATGAAAAAATTTGCTGCATTTGAACATTCTGCTGGTGCTGACAAAAGATTTTTATGAACACATTCAGTTAAAAAAAATTGTTTTTAGTGTATGTGTGGAGACAATTTTGAATAGCATAGAAAGACAGCTGAGTCAGGAGTCACAGTTTCTTCAGTGTGTAAAACAGGTCTGCCACTTGAGCACCACAGATTGCACACCTGCACCTAAAATGTCACAGAGATGAAATGATAGCCTTACACTATGCTATCCAAATCCCTGACTCACATCAGGATGCTACATGCTTGAAACCAAAAGTGAAACATTAGGGATTTGCTGCTGTATGCTAATAATTGTATGGCCACTTGGGGAGACTCATTAATATTATTCTCAGATGATAAAACACATGCTATGCAACAGAACTCTATATCCAAAACCTGTGGCCTCAATATTCAGGGGTCCATCGAAAGTGACAGAAAAGGCATGGCAAGACTTAATGTTCCTCATGTTTAAAATACATAGTACGATGACAGACAATCAAATAAACCAAAAATTTTGAAGCCCAGAGTGAAGATTCCTAGTAATAAGTTCTAATGTTTTTGATTGTTTTTTGGTTTTGTTTCTGCACCTTTATCTCATTTTGTCTTCATTGCTTTTCTATTGAACTAAGACTTAAAACACACTCTGAACAATGTAAAATAAAAATACCTCCTTTAAGGAGTTGAAGTTATTCACATACTTCAACTTTTCCTTTCAGTCAATTTATTTGGTACCAGGCCTATAGTACAAGTCATGCATACACTTCCTGCATTGCCCCATTTTGTTCCTCTGAACATAAATGCATGACATTCTGTTGCACTTAAGACAAGGTGTATAATATCCCTGATCTAATACACAACAATTGACACTACATGTTTATTTAAACACAAATAATGTAAAATTATGACTCACATTATCAAGGTGGATCATGAAAGTAACATTGCTTCCAATGGCAGCACTGAGCTCTCCATGGCTGGTGGATAGATGAAGGCCCTGGGGTGGTTTGGGTTGACATACCACCCTCTTTGGCGAGTACACATTTCTTCCTTCCTCCTTACAGTTATTGGACAAAACCTTACGATACCTTTCAAGCATAAAGTGGAAAAGAAGCAAGCGTCATATAATAACAACCAGTACTTATGTTCTAAAATGAAGAGATGCAAGATCTGACACTGATGTACACGCTGCACTTTTCACACATACTAGAGGTGCCACAGCCACACACTGTTGGTTTTATTTTTCACCTCTGTAGTAAAACAATGGCAATCTTTTAACAACGTAGAGATTTAGCTTGAATTGTTCCAAGTATACATAAATCTGTTGCTTACAAAGTGTGCAGTCGATTGCTTTGTTTATTTATCTTAAAGAAAATGATACACAAGATGGAATACTTTGTTTTTTTTTAGCTCCCTTGAGTTTTTCTTTTCACCCATCCTGGTGATAAACTATGATTTTCTGTTTTCATTCCATACAGCTTGTAAAACAAGATGAGATTGAATAATAATGTTTGTTGAGGGACTTAACATTGGGGCCCACTTACCCTGTGCTGTTAAGGAAGCTTTGGCTGGAGCTGCAGCTTTTAGCCACGCCATTTGGATTAAACCAAAAAGCAGGAGAGCACTTCCCATCCGCCTGGCGCTCCCACCCATAGTCACTGCCAAAATAAAACAAACAAACAAAAAAAAAAAGAAAACACATCACTTCATGAAATGGTAAACACTGCTACTCAAAATAATCTACAAGCTTTTGTACTGAGGCGAATTTTCTGCGGTTAGAGCTTCATGGAATATTTTAAGACCTTAACTAGAGACATGATTGTCAGACAAGCAAGATCAAAGAGAATTTCAGATGGACGGATAAAAAATATTTAAAATTCATTTAACGATTCATTATTAATTGAATTCTAATAAGTTATTTGACATTATGCAAATTAGAAAAGCATGATGAAAGTTCTAAACTCTAAATGTTTCAAGCTGCAATTAGAGTCATCCTGCAGTAAACGTGCATTGTACTATGTGGTATGAAAATAGGAAGTCTTGTAAGCTGATACCTTTGTTTTTCTCTTACAAATTTCAACAGGCAGCTTAATTACATACAATAAAATATGCTTGGTGATGAGCTGATTAGAAAATACATTAAAAATTACACTTTGCAGTACTCTCTGGACAAAATAAGAGAAATATAAATAAAACAATCATCACCATTCGAAATCATAGGCGTTGCAGGGACACGGCTCTGAGGAGTAGATCCTGGAATAATCTTGAGCCAACATGCAACGGTTGCCAGGCCGCCGCTTCATATACTTCTGCTTCTCACCCATCACACACTGCTCTTCCTTTTTTACATGAAGAAAATAGTGTTTGGGTTGTTTTAGAGCATGAATTCAACAGCAGACAGTTTTTCAAGGAACATGCGTGAATAGGCATGCAAGAATATTTCTGTTACCTTGTTGTGCAGGGACCATGTCTGATAGTCACCATCCATGCATCTCCTGCTAAAAAGACCCTTGTAGTCAATCTTGATCAGCTGCCACTCTGAACGGTGGCTGAAGTGTCCGAAAAAGCTGCAAGAAGATTAAAGGAAATTCCTGATTTCCAACTGAAACCATGACGAGATGTAGAAATACATTTTTCGAAATCTGTGTGTCTAATATGTAGATCTGAATTCTGTAGTAAAAAAGACCCCTTCAATACTTAAAGTTGATGGAAACACACACATTTAAGATAAGCATATTAAATCACATGAGATCAATGAAATTAATTAGTAAAATGAAACGTGGGCTCAAAGCTGCAGAAGGTAACTTTAAAAGAAAAAAAACCATTACTTTTACATATTTTTTTAAAATTGTATCTATGCTTATACAGTTTAATTTGAGACAAGTAATCTGTGAAAAAAAATCTTCTGTGGTCCTACAGCCATCTGCTGTGGTAAATAAACTTGTTCAGAAACAACCAATCAAAGCCCAGAGGAGGGTCTTAGCACTGTCACCCTCCCTCTTGCACTAGGTTGCACTACTAGGATGGCAATGATGATGGATGAACAGTTTTCAGTTGAAAAGCATACCTAAAGCATGATGCTGCCATCACCTTGCAAGAGAGTGAGGACGGTGTGCTCAAGGTGATCTACAAAGTTAGTTTTGCACCAAACATATTCTATGAGGTCAAAATGTCCAACTTTAGTCTCATCGGACCAAAGAAGAAACCAAATGAATTATATGATGTGTTTTTCTGTCCTCATGATGCTGTTTGTAAACAACAAAACCACTGCATTTACAACAAGATTTAATTACACAGTGATTGCATCCATCTATTTGTAAGGTGAGTTTTGGATGTATGGATTTTCTTTAGGGTTGGCAGAGTATAGCCAACTCTGAAAATTTTATTGCAGTGACATTTTTTCACAGCAATAAAAAGTGTAACTAAAGTGGATTATTTTGCTGTGCAAGTCTGCTGTAATCACCGCTTTCACCTTCATCGTTCACATAAAGAGCGTTACAAACTCAGACAATGCTACAAGATTGAACCATGAGAGTCTTAATCACTGAATAAGCTCCAAACCCCAGAGACCCCAGACTGATAATACATACCCACCCAACAACACAGAGCACAAGTTTAACATGGTAGGGCAGGAAACCTCCAATACAAACGGTAGACAAGCGCTTTTACAGTGAGGGCAGAACGATGCTGGAAACACTTTAATGTGGAACACCTGTGGACAAGTCTCTGTGTAAACTTGCAGAAGAGCTCAGTCTTAAACCCTAACATCCTCCTGGGCTGTACTTGTTAGACTTTACTTACGTGATAATGTGATTGTCAGATTCAGGCTCCATTAAAACTCCATCCACATACAGAGGCACCAAGGAGAAACTGTGGCGATCCCATTTCTTTCCTTCATCAAGACTGATCCTGCACAACAAAGACAATATCTGTCAGTGCATTAAAACCCTAACCCTGTACTCCTGTTTATCTCTCTAAAGATGGAAAATGTGTTACTTATTCCATGTAGATGTTATAAAATAGGGTACGTACACCAACTATACAATGGGAAACAAGTAAAAGCGAAATATGATAAAAGATTTTAGGTCATTTAGCTTTTGCCATGTTTGAAAAATGGAGCCCAATAGCTTCTCTTCACTTTGAAAAATTAACTTGACAGCCGGCTGAACAAAGGAACAAATGTCCCTCAGCCCAGGTAAATGTTTGAAGGTGACAAAACATCAGAAAGAAAGGTATGACTCAGATTCAAACATCAGAAATGGATTTAGGGGGGTTTCAAATCACCTTTCTTTGAGCTTAATCACTTTTGACAGCATTGTAGTGTGCAGGGACATCAAAGTAGATAGTGTTACAAAGCTCCCACAATGAGGGACTTATGAGGGCATTCTGAGTCTCATATTTCCATCCTGCTCCACTTCTCATTTACATAAAAGCACTCAAACCTTCATATCCAACCAAGAGTACAAAGCTGTAACACACTCTCTTCTGCTGGAAATGACAGCTCTGAAGCCACAGTGGCGATACAATAATCACATAAAGTTGGCCCATCAGCATTTCAAAACATTAAGTGTAATCATATGCTGTACCACCACCCCCAACTCCAGAGCCCCCACACCCTCCACCCAGTTCAAAATTATATTCAGGTAATTTTCCACTACGCCCTTAAACTTACACTTCCTAGCTCTGGCATGCTGCTTGTAACAACATGCGATACCTACCATAGTTGTGTAATAGGCATTGCCGCATGAAGAACTGCAAGCAAAGCTCCTCCGTTGTCAAGAAACCAAATGTTGTACTCTTCATCAAAAATCTGAATTCAGTAAAAAAGAAAAAAGACATTGCATGTTTCCTTTTTCATTTGATGTAAAAACGTCATCTGTTTAGCACAAAATCTATAAATGCCGCTTACCTGTCTCCAGCTATTCCCTGCGTCTGATGTTATAAACATCCCAAGGTTGGTAGAGGACAGCTCATTTCCAATGTTTCCTGAGTACAGAAAATACAAAGTGTACACTATGCTTTGCAGCCACAAACTTTAAAATGTTTTATTGGGGTGGGGGTTCTGTGAAGGACAGACACTACAAAGTAGTGCATGAGTTCAGAAGTGGAAAAAAAAACAATGCATTGTTTTTGGATTTTTCCATGTAGAAATCAGAAAATTGTGGCACTCGTATGTAAACTGTAAACACTGCCTTCTACTCTGTTACTTCACAAAAACCCAGTGCCACTAATTCCCTTCAAAAGTCACTTAATTAGTAAATGGAGTCCGTTTGTGTGTAATTCAATTTTAAACATGAGTAGAAAGTGCTCTGAGCAGCTGAGAATAAAGACCTTTTGGCCAAGACTAAAATTATATATGTAGAAAAAGCTAATACTCTAAACATACCATCCCCACCATAAATCACGGTGGTGGCAGCAGGCTGTGGAAATGCTTTTCTTCAGCATAACAGGAAATTTTGTCAGAGATGATGGGAAGATTAGATTAAGTTAAACACAGGGCAATCCTGGAAGAAAACCTGTCAGACAAAAAAAGCCTGAGACTGCCCGAGTCTCAGGTCTTCCTTTAGGATAACAATACTAAAGTACACCTAGAATTATGATTCAGAGGTTTAGATCCAAGCATGTTGGTATATTAGAATGACTTACACCTGGATCTAATTCAGAATCCTTGACAATGCTTCAAACCTGACATTCATGGATACTCTTCATCCAATCTGCCCGAGATTAAGCTATTTTACAAATAAGAATTAGTAAAGATTCCAGTCTCTAGAGGTGCAAATTAGGGGTGCACCGATTGCAATATTCTGGCCAATCACCGATTAACAATCTATTAAAAATCCTGATCTGTCGATTCCAATTTTGGGTGATACCATTTTTTTTTGTCTAAAATGTTGCTAAATGTAGCAAGAAAGTTGATGAGTTGCCAATAGTGAGATGACTATTGTTAACTGCAAACATATAGACCTTATCTGGTGGGCCAGTCTGCTAGTCAAACCTCTATCACTGCTGAGAGAGGTTTGACTAGAAGAAGATAACAGTTGATTTAAATACTTTGCCGAGGTAGATAGAATCTAGATAAAAAGATCGGCTTCACATGTAAAAATCAGCCGATCACCGATTTCCCAAAATTAGGGAAATTGGTGCACCCCTAGAGCAAATGCAGCAAAGGGTTGGACTCTTTGATTCATCAACTGAGGAGAACTAAATACATACGTTTTTTTCAATGCTACAATTATGCACTGATTTCTATTGTTAACAAAAGAAAAACACCAAAATATATCAAATATGCTGGTTATAATATAAGATACAAAAAAAATGAAAGGAGGACTGATGTTTTTCCAAGGTACTGCATTAACACAACGGAGATGCGATGTCATATTTTCTCTACACACACAATCAGCTGATAAAATCTCTACTTTTCAAAGCTGTTTGTGTGTCCTCATTTTCCAGTTTCAGTTTGAGAGGACAAACTTATGTCTTAGTGCAACTAAATCATTTCACCGCAAAAACTAAGATTCGGGAGCCGAAGTTTCTGTATCTGATTCCAGTGACAGAAAGGGGGCAATGTGCAATTTATTTTGAACATTTCTGCTGTTGCACAGCAGCAATGTGTTCATCTAAGGGAAAAAAAAAAAGAATGTGTGAAGTCACACTGCTTTCAAATGCACATCTATTTGTTTTATTATTTTCAAACAACTGTACCTGTGGCCACAATAATTCCTGGTACAGACATTTTGCTGGTGATGGGCCCAGATGTGTAGGGATTCTCTGACATCTCCAGATGGAGATGCAACGAGCAAAATGGCTGTCAACAACAAAACATAGCACACGGGTGAGCTGAGACACCATGTATCAAGATCTTAACTGAGGCGGCTGTAATTAGCTTTCCTTTCTTCTGATTCTTCCCACAGAGAGAAAAGTGCTAACATTTTTAGAGACCATTTATAAAACAAAGATACTTTGATCCCGCCATCTCCTCTCCCAGAATAAAAACAGGAAATAGCTGAGAGGATACAGAGGGCATTCGAATTGTTTCATTCCAAAGCAAACAAGGCATGTAATTAAAATTCCCCAAGATGCACTGATAAAACTGACAAAATTGATTCAAATCATTTCACTCATCTTCCTGACTGAAGCAAACTGAAAAACATCAATACAGCCTTTCAAAGAGCTGAAGCTGCTGTGTGGGGGGCGGCGGATGGGTCAGGAAGCAGAAAGGAGCAGAGCGGTCATTTGTGCAGCACACAGAACGACAGCAACCTGCTATTAACTGAATAATATACATTTTCTCTCTCTACAGGACAGACTGGTTGGATTAGATTCCATAATACTGGCTGAATAACAACACAGGCCCTTAATGTAATTCTGTGTAATCTAACATTCATTAGTCCAACGTGACTACAGGCAGTAAATTGAAATCACAGAGGTTAATGGAAAGTCAGGACCTCAGAAACTAAACACGATAACAGTCTGTGCCTAACACCGATAATAGGAATATTTCCCTCATCCATTTAGCAGCCGAAAAGTCATGCTAATGCTAAAGCTGGCACCTGGTCGTGCAATAAAAAAAATTTGATCCTAGACATAACTGATTAGGAAAAAACATTTGATGAACTATACGTGTCATGGTCTTACATGACCGGAAGCATCCAAACACTCTGGTCTAAAAGGCTCAAACTTACCAAAATGCAGTGAAGGTTTTTTCCTGACACATCTGTTGTTGGCGCTGGCAACAGAGCCCATGTCTGTCCTTTGTTGTATGTGATGAAAGTCTTAATATGATTATCCACTATTTTGTTGGCAAGATACATTCCGTTTATGCCCTCAACCTGCAAAGATCAGCAAAAGGTAATGTAAAAAAAACATGTTGCAGTTGCAAAATGCATTTTGAACATTGAATTCAAAATATCTTATGTTAAACAAAACATTTAAAGCTAATTGTTCTGCATGACTTTTTCAGGGATTTTGTTTTGCTTTTTTGGCTTTGATAAGCATCATGCTTTTCAACTGATTTCATGTTCAAGCGACACTCTGATTGCTGTATGTACATTAGAAACTTAAATGGGCAAATATTTCTGACAAACAAGTTGGCCAAACACGTGAATGACACTCTCATGGGAAGAACATCCTAAATTATAGGGAAAGAAAAGAGTAAACAAGCCGAACCTTTGCTGTAACATTGGGCATACAGCTAAATGTGTTTTATTGGCGTTAAAATAATTTACCTAAAAAATCTAAACGACAAAGAAAGACATTATAAGTAACTTAACGAGACACTCAAGCAGCCTGAATGCACTCCTGTGGCGCATTCCTTCTCACCCGATATCATCCGATGGTATTTGGCAGGCTGTCAGTTTTTGCCACAACACCTGGTTTGTTCCTGCGGTCGGCTATAACCTCATGAAAGCTGCCTCCCAGGCTACTGCAGGTGGCAGTACTGACGTGGATAGTGACTTAATTCACTTGGGAGAGGCACAGAAATTCTTATTGAAAATCATGATATTATAATAAGGAAAATTTAAGGGAAAATAATACTTCTACAGAGTAAGAAAGGAGTAATATTTCTTGTATTTTACCCTTTGACTGGCATGGATAATGCATAAAATACAACTTGTAATCTAGAGTAAAAATATTCAAAAAATAAATATTCCAATCTGTGTTGTAAAAAAGACTAGGATATAAATACCTTAATAAGTACATAAAAGAATAATTAAATGATAATTAATTTGTTAGTTATAATTGGCCTCTTGCCCGTTGACCGCTGGAGATGGGCATCAGCGACCCTCGAGACCCCACTGGGGATAAGCGTGTAAGATAATGGATGGGTAGTTATAATTGTGTGATAACTGAATGACAAACTGTAGGCAAAGAAGCAGCAGCAGTCCTTGAACAAAGCTGATGACAAACCTTGTAAAAGTCAACCAGTAGGTTACCAGCAGGCCCTCTGCTGGTCCTCAGATTCTCTAATGAAAGGATAAAGTAGACGCCGGGGGAGTCTGAGATATACAGGCTGTAAGTGTTGTTCTGGTTCCACTCTTGTACAGCAGCAAATACCTGCTTCTCATCTGTGCTGATAATATGCATGTCCTGTAGTAGTGGAAAGGCAGGCGCAGGCACAGACAGACAGACAGAGAATAACAGGCACAAATGGACAAACATAAAACCGACTCCAGAAAGAAATCATCAGCTTTTTTCAAATGTGACATTTCTTCATAAATGTGTTGCACGGTTTTGTCCTCTACAAATGAAGGTTAAAATTATGACTAAAAAGGAAAACAGGAAATCTGTTGCTTACCTTTGGCAAACAGTACTTTGGTAATTTCATCTGCCTGAAGGATTCCCTCATGTAGGAGACAAAGTAACTGGCTCGTCCTGACTTGGTTACCTTTGTAGGAAAGAAACTGTCATAAACATTATGTAATAATGCTTATAAGAGAAAGGCACCTTTAAATGGGAGGATAAATGGATTAAACGTGTGATAGAAAAAAGGAAGATCAACATTTTCTAGCAATATTGAGATATTAATAGCATGAGTGCAGTTTAAAAAATACACAGTGGATTAAAAAAGTAGTTATACTGCTTTAACCTTTTCAAATACTACCTTTTTTTGTTGCATGCTTTCCAAGTTATTTTTTGGTGTATAGCACCTCAACCATACCATAACCTCTATAAAAAGTACTGGTGGCAGTGTCATGCTGTGGGAAAGTTGTACTTCTGCAGTGACAGAGAACTGGATCATGGCTGATGGAAAGATGAATGGCATTTAACAGTGTAATTTGAAAGAAAGTTAGTCTGTTAGCAAGCTAAATGAGAGAATGTGAAAAGTGATCAAATGGTTGAAATAGTTTTTTCAAAGCAAGGTAATACTGCTTTAAAAATGATGTAGAGTGTGCAGAGAGAGGAAGGACTGAAATTCAGGACAATATGCCATGAGCAAGTGAACGTAAGCAGAAGATGGAAAAAAAAAACATAGTAGCTTTTTCAACAACAACAAAATAAAAAACTCAGAATATTCTAGTTCATTCCAGGAAACAAAAAAAAAAAAAATCAAGTCAGTTTTTCTATACCAGTTGTCAACTAGAACTATCGTACCAATTACAATTATTTATTTGGACAGCATTTAGTTTACAGCTCTATTTGGTAATGCATATGTTATTATAGTGCTCACAAAGCAACATTACCCCTCCCCTACCTAATGTTGCGTGCCATCAGTGACCTGGTTTAAAAGCATCTGTTATTCTTACAAAAAAAAAACAATAAAGACAAACTCAACTGCTTGGAAAGACAATGCAAAAAAACAACAATCAAAAGAGCGCTATTGACACTCTTATTAACCTAAAATTGTTTTGATCCTTGGGTGTTGAGTTTCAGATTTCATTTGTGCTTTGAGCACTTACTTTGATCTTGATGTTTGTGTTCTAAATTATTGCCAATCAGATCTTGCCATATTGTTATTACTTTCATTGTTATTGCTTAAAGGTCTTCCTATATATTTATTTCCTTTGTATTTAGTTTCCTCATTACTGTCTTCTGTTCCCTAGAAGTTGGAAGTTTGTTCTGTGGGACAAGTTAATTTTTTCTTCCTTTATATATAGTTTCGTTGAGTCTCAGTTCTTCTCCACTTTTCCTCAGCCAGCCAGCTTGCTCCCTTCCACAGCCGTTTACTGTCACCTGATTCTCCTCAGCCTGCATTCTTCCTCAGCTCAGCTGTTCTCCATTCAGCTCTTGTTAGACCTTCTGATTGTTTTGTCATTTCCACCACTGCCTCAGTATATAGGTTCTCATTGTTCATTACTGGATCCTCCCATATTTATGTCTGTTACCTGCCTGTCTCTTGGAACTGGCTTCATGTCCTGTTTGCCCTGTTCCTGTTTTTGTAAGTTTTCTAATTTTCACCTGGAAAGGTGTTTTAGCTCTTGCAATCAGTATGTTATGTTATCATGGTCACTGCAGGGTTAATCTGTGAGTAACTAGTTCATGACACGTGTGTCCTCTGCATAAATACCACCAAGCTATAGTCATTTTGTTTGTTTGTTTGTTTTGTTCTCATGGAATTGTAACTGGATTATTGCCCGACCGTTTTATTTTGTTCTTGTTGGCTTGTACAGTTTACTTGTCTCCTTTTGTATTTCCAAACAGCTATACCAAGTTATCTTCAGAGTTGTGATGGTAGTTTTTATCACAATTGTTGGATGTTCATAGTTGTCTTTATGCTGCATAGTTAAATTTAGACATTAAAAAGTTAAGAATGCCTCCTGATTACATGAGACAGTTGATAATTATCTGAAAATCTTAATGCACCTGAATTTCCAGACAATTACAGAGAATTGTTTATCTGGGAGGTAACTGTTGTGAAATGAAACATCTCCTGAAGGAAGTAAATTAATTCAGAATGCATGACTGATTTGATAAAACAATTGCATGTGTATGCGGCTCGCCGCAACGTTGACGGCTGGAAAGGAAAAAAAAAAAATTACAAGCGAAAACAGAAATTAATATTACCACCTCAATTAGTCTAAAATGACGAGCCGTCCAAAATTGAGTTGGCTTTATCTACAGCGCATCTTGAATATCTTAACGCGCTACCGCTGTCCCCATCCACATGCAGGCCAACAGTACTTGATTGCTTATTTTCTAATCAACTAGAAAGATGGTGTTTGTCCCCGAACACACTACATTAGGGCTCTAATGGAATAATCTATCGAAAATCAATGAGCTGCATTTTCCCAGGCCACATTTTTGAGGATGTTGCACTTGGCTGTTCCTCCCCTCCCAAGAGAGTTTGGAGGTGTTGAAGACGGCTTATTTTGTTGTACCCCAATCGATAACCTCATTACTCTTTGTCAAGTTAAATCCAACTGCCCCAAGCAATGAAAGTCACAAGAAAGTCATCTGTGCCACCGCAGCTCCGTGCAGACACTCTCTCCCTGATTGTCCAGTTATATTCACCAGCATCTTCCTCGCGTCTGCCTCCGTCTCAGTGGTCAATCTCACCTCAGCTAAATGCAATTTCAGAATTTTATTGAATCACAGTTTATGCCATGATTTCTTTCACCGCTTCTCAGTTTCAGTCAGGTCTGTAGCAACACATCAAATGATAAAATCTTTGACTGCATAGGAATAAATACCAACCGTTAAGGAATTTTTCATGTGCGATGAAAACACACAGCCAATATGAACAGCTTTCACTGAAACTTACCCAGAGTCAAACAAGGATGACCAAATGCATTAAGTTTGACCACCATGATAGAAAATTACTCACCAGTGGAAGGAAATCAATGACAGCGGAGGACATTGGAAAATTAAATTTCTAATAATGACCCTGACTGTGGTTGTCTAATTGGAGTCAAAGTCAGAGTGAATGATTATAAGGACAGCAGCCTGTCTTTTCATTATTCCTTCACCTTGTGCTCCTGGAGAACAAAGATATTTTTCCAGGTATGGATTGAATTATGTCTGTGCAGAAACTGAAACGCCTAAGCGTGCCCTGACACAAACGAGAAAAAAAAAAATAATAAAAAAAACGTAATCAAAACACATATCGGGCCGGCGGGGAACAGGTGTGTTGGGAAAAGCCATTATGTGGGGTTTGATGGAAAAGCGTAAATTGGCTGCACAAGGGAGCAAAAATAAAAACAAAGAAGTAGGTAAAAAGAAATCAAAGTTCACCAAGGCAGTAACCTTTGAGTAAAAAGATGAAGGCAACTATTGAGATCAAGGACAAGTAATCTGTTGCAATGCAAACCTGGGTGAAAACATATTCGTCCTGCACAACGAGGGAGTTGATGTCTACGTGTCCAGGAAAGAGGTACTGTCTATCGCCCTCGGTGCATCTCTGGGCTCTGCACTTCACATACTGAGCTCCTGAAGGGGGCAAAAGGAAATCAATAAGAAGTAAATTAATACCATTCACATGTAGACTCTACTTTGTATGCACTGGAAGTGCTAGGTAGTACCTATGATTTTAATCCACTCTAAATTTACTAGCTCATATATTCGTCCAATTTGAGTTCAGTCCTACATTTTTTCTAATTTGGTGTGTTACTACTAATGCTATCCCAGACAGTAGATGGCTGACGTGTCAAATATTAAAAATACTCTCATAAATGTTTTGAAATGAGCTCTGTATAGATTATGTGAAAAACAAAAAATACAAGATGTGAGATAGAAAGCTAAGCTATAAACGGTAATAAAAGTTGTTTGTGCATCCATTGGTCATTAACTGGACATAAAAGGAAAAGAAAGGCTTTAGTCGCTCACCCTCTCACAACCCGATAAACATCAACAAACTCTCTTATTCTTTGCTAAGCTAGCAACAAAGTGTTGCTAATCTACATAGTAACAGTTTCATGTTTCTCCCAACACCTGAGTCTGTGTTGGGAGACATGCTAGACTCAGGCAGCATACTGTCTGAGCTGAGTCTAGCATGCTGAGTCTAGAATGCTAGAATACCTTATCTTAAGGACGACGTGTTCCGTGTGGTCCATGTTGTTTTCTTTTTTTTATATATATATATATGTTGTTAATTTAATGACTTTTGCTGCCTGAGTCTAGCATGCTCAAGCTAGACTCAGGCAGGACTCACTTTCGACAAAAGGTAAATTTTTTCGACTGTGTACATCTACTCCATGATGCAATGACTGACACAGGAAACTGTTTGGCAGGAAGCAGTATTTTGCATACCGATTTGATAATTTTGAGAGCAACCAGTCACAAGGAGGCGTAGCATGACTGTCTGCCGCACTGGCATTTGTGCGGTGGCTGACCTGATGGACCATTCAGCTAACTCACTTGAAGGTATCCATTGCGGTAAATGAAAGAATCTGTCATTTCAGACAATCGGTACGCTTGACTATGAAATTTCAGCTGTCCGCAGACAGCACACTTGGAGTCTGCGCAGTTCACAGAATACACACAGTACAGGTGAGGTCGTAAGTAACTGATTAAAAATAAAAAAAGGGTGGAGTGGAAGGAGAAAATGAGTACAACAGCTCTAACGGAAATTGAGGATAACAGTGGAAAGTCATGTCACTAGCTTGGCAGTACTTTGGATATATAAAACAAAAAGCTAATCCATAATTATCAATGCCGACTGATAAAAAATGCTTATATTGGGATGCATTTTTCAGCCATATCAACCAGACCTATTGGTCATCTAAAAAATATTTTGACCCCACTTAAGAGTATTTCAATGCATTACCCTTTATGCTGACTCATGGTCTTACTTTGCTTATGTATTGTGAAGCAGGGAAGTTCTTAATGGGAGAATAACACCTGACCAAACTGATCATAAAAATGTGTTGCTTTTTTTGTTGCCTGTGTGGATATGCCTTATTGAACAAGCCATTTTGTTTTCCCTTCTTGCTGTTCTGTGACAGACATCATCAATGGCAAGGTCTTTTTCTGCTCTCAGACACATCAGCACATATCTAAAGGTAAGGAAACAGATTTTCTTTTCCCTGCTGTTCCATCTTTTTTGTTGGTAGAGAACAGACACATGAGCTTAATTTTCAAATAAAGCGATTGCAGCGGTAAAATATCTCAAAGGCCAAAGATTGTTTTGTGTACTGGTTTCTAATAACTTATATTGGGAGGATGACTATGTACATACAATCAATTAGGAGGAATAGGTCTTGCACATTAATATGAAGTTTTGCAGACCATGAATCTCTTTGCTACATGTCTAATCCATCCCAGTCTCTGCATTTTATTCCCTCTAAAATGGTATTCTGACATAAGACATTGTTTGATGGGTGGTATTAGGGGATACACAGATTCTGTGGAATTCATTTTCACCATTTTACGCATTATTTGTGTCACATTTTCATGTTGTATGTAAAAACATGGTGTTTTGTCTGCTGCTGCATCACCACAAATCTTAACATGTCACTGGTAAAACTACATTTTAAAAGAAATATTTTCATTAGAAAAAAACTCAAATGTTTATATTTGCACTTATTTCTAAACATATTCTGAGTTATGTTCTTGAAATGTTGACGTTCTGATCAGGTGTGTATAGTCAACGATTGCCAGGCGTATCACAAACAGTTTGGGATGTTATTGTGTACGACAAGAGGAGTTTGGATGCTAATTTGACTCCCCATTTGTTCCCTTCAGAAAGACTATGCATATTTCTCTGAGGCAGGAAACTCCCTCTAATTGGATTGACAAAATATGCAACAATGTTTAGAAACAGGGGAGCTCGGCTTCAGCCGATGAAACACGGGGGATAGATTAAGGAGAGGAAACATCTATCAACCTGCTAAATCTCTGAGCTTTTTTTTCCAGGAGACACCTATTCAGCTCTATGAGACTTCAGGGACCAATCTGAACAGCAGAACAGGTCTCATCTTGCCCGTGACCTCTCTCTAAATGAGAGGCAAAGGGGTCCTGCGGGTCCTGCTACAGCAGCAAACTGAAGTGCAGCACTCACGGCCTTTTGCGATGCGCGTCTCGATGTGGACCACATCTGATTCTCTGTCCAGCCCCATTACCGCCCTTGAGAGAATGTGAAGAGCAGAAGGAAATGGAAGGGAACAGAATAGGGTTTGGTGGATACGAGAAGGATAAATGAGAATTAGAAGAGAAGAACAGAAAGCTTTGTTGATCATAGCAGCAGTAGATGGACATTGTTGTTCTCAGAAACCCATAACAATATCATTTTATCTCCTGCAAATCACTCAGGGTAAAATTAGCTCCAGCGGTGGCAACTAATCTCAATTTACCGAAGCGTCAACAGGGGCAACAACAAGAGAGGGGAGGTGACAAAACGTCCACTGCTCCCATAAATACCAACCATGGCAAATGGGTGTTGTTATGAAATTGCAGGCAGCTGCAACAGATTTGAAAAATAACTTTTTGACATAATGTGCATCAAGGAATGGCATTCAAGAGCACAAATAATGCATTGTTTCAGGCTGTGCCATACCCACCGTGCTCCACTAATTTATGAAACATCTGACTGTTCACACATGTGGAGAGGGCGTCCTCCAACCAACCTCCTTTCTTTTTTGAATATAAACAAGAACACAGTTGGCTGGACTCATACCATGACCAACCCGCTAAACGGACTCATCAATATTCACCGCCTTGTGCCTGTGCAATAAAAAGACGTCTAAACGGCAGCAACAACAAAAACAGCATGTTGTGTTTGTGCTCCAGAGAAGATGGCACAATATTATATCAGCCCTACGTGACGGGGATTTAATCAGTTTTGGGCTTGACTCCTGTGAGGGTAAGGTTTTTTTTTTACATAGATCACTAGATTCATCTGTTTACAATCAACTTCATAATTGTGTTAGTGATCAAGTAGAGGACAAAACAGGAAGTCATACCAGTAGAATCTGCCTGGCATCACGTTTTCATGGACAAGCTGCCATTTCTTCCCAAAGTCCATTGAGCTGTAGAGCTGCAAAATACATTTTAATCCACTGTTTCACACATTCAAAGTAGGCTGATGATAATGAGCAACATGTGAAAATAAAATCGACATTTCATTGTGAATTTTTTTTCTCCAAATGTACCTTGTAGTCATGACTGTAAGCCAGAATCCAGTTCTCCTGTGCAGGGTGGAAGAGGAGGCTGAGGATGTTGAAGTTAATGGGAAACTTCTCGAAGCTTGCCCCTTCATCTGAGCTGATGAGAACAGCGCTCTCTACCTCTGGGTCACTAAGCATCAATATCTATGGTACGGGAAGCCGAGCAAGGGGTAAAGCATTAGAAAAGTGTAAAAGAGCTTCAGACATATTGGTTGAGCAAAACTTGGAAAAAAGATATAGTACAGGAGCATCTCAATAAGTTAGGATATCACCATAAATATCTTATTTTTTCTGTCATTAAAAAGTAATTGTGCAAGTCAATCATATTTTTAATTACAAAGTAATATATGACAAGTGTTTATTTATGTTCATTTTGATAATTTGTGTTATTGAAAACCAAAAATTCAATTTCTCAGAAAATTACAGTGCCTATAAAAATGTAAAAATGGTTTACCCTTTTTATAAATCAATCATGATCAACAAAATGTTGTTGTTTTTTTTCACAAAAAACCCTTTAATGTCAAAGTGAAAACTGACTCACCTGCACTCGCTCCAGCTCGGTAATGTTCCCAGAACTTTTCACTGAGCTCTGCTTGACAATCATCTCAAGGCTGCAGTAATGCCTGTAATTTGTGCACAGTTTTCTAACACTATTTTCCCTCAACTTAACTTTCTATAAATATACTTGGATATAGCACTCTGTGAACAGCCAGCTTCTTTAGCAATGACCTTTTGTGGCTTACCCTTCTTATGGAGAGCATTAATAACTGTTCGCTGGACAACTGTTAAATCAGCAATATTTCTGCAGCATAAATCTATTTCCATGGGTTTCTAAATTTTCTGAGAAACTGAATATTGTGTGTTCAACAAAACTATCCGAAACAAATGCTTAAAATATATCACCCTTTGTGGTGGGAATTTAAAGTTACATAAATGATCCCGTTTTGAATCAAGATGCCAAAATAATTTAACTATAATGATATTCTAATTTATTAAGAATGACTTGTGGAATATCTGACAGAAGTAAAAGTCACAGGGAAATGCTGACCTTTTGCTTGTTGGTAGGACAGACATACAGGTAGCTTAAAACTGTCCTCGAGGTCACTTTATCATTGAGTTTGGTGTAGGTGCTGCCATAATCAGTGGATCTGAACAGAAACAACATTGTATAACAATAAAAAAATAACATCCATTAGAGAACTATCCACGTTTGCCATGTTTAGCCAGTTAACTGTAAATCATTTTCTTCTTAACAAGAGTGTCTCTCCAGAGCTTTCCATGCAATTAAAGATTGATTTTCTGACATTCAGACAACATGTTGCTTTAAGGTGTAAAACAGATCTGACAGAGACTACTGTAGTTTAACATTTATTCACTTTTGTTGCTGTTGTTGGGGATTGTCACGATTTGTCTTGTTTGGACTGTGAATTGTCTTATAGTTATGGCTCAACAAAGGAAAACAATTGTAGTGAAATCATTTATTACTACTATGTTTGATCAATACGTCCCTTATGGTTGCTTGTATCTTTCCCAGAATTTTGATGTAACGCTTCCAGATAGAGACTCTTGGTTTTTGTTATGTATTAAAAGCAAAGGTTCAACTTTTCTAACACTAACGCATTTCAGATTAAAGTTGTTTTAATCCGGATATGATTTAAGTTTCCATCATATCAGCACCCAATTAAGGCATTACTTCCAATTATCTCCAAGTGCCTGGAAAAATGGTACAATAATAAACCAGATTAGGATGACTGTTTTTGAGCAATTAGGCCATTTTGACGTGACTTCAATACGCAAGGGCAAGAATACCCCACATTCTCCACATGTACTGGCACCCTTGTTAAAGACATGTGAAAAGCCTTTATTTTCATTTTAACAACAGAATCTCAGTTTTTAAAAACCCAGTCTTGATTTGTGATGGTATTTGCTGGTTGCTTTTCCAAAGACCTTTGTTTGAAGTCCTTCTTAGAGTAAATAGCCTCATCAGCTCTTTGCAACACTAGCAAATTTTGCATAAACACCTGGTGTCTTCTGATAGGAAACTGAAAATGGGTTTGTCAACTGGGTCTTAAAGTAGGATAATGATTTCTAACAAATCAACACGTAATTGTTCCCCAGACACAAGATTAACCATCCACTACATCCATCACAGCCCTCCAAAATAAATCCTTTTGAAGACCTTCGGGCGAACTGAAAAGAAATATGGAATATACTGTACAAAACAGCTAGCGAAAAAGATTAAGAAATGAAAATCTAACCATAAAATTGGTTTCAAACAACCACAACTTGGCTTCAAGAATGTTGGATCTTCTTATTATGTAAAGGCATTTAACTTCTTTAGCATTTGTAAAAATGTTGGATCTGTGTTAACACTGTGCCATAGTACATAATGCCACCGGGACTAATTGGAATCACAGCTTCTATATCCTCTGACAATGCAAAAACTATGAATGCCAAAAGATTTCAATGACTCAGTTTTCTGCACTGAAAATGAAGCCTTGAATGAAGCAGAATTTTAGCAATGTCTTAAGGTCACCTTTGTAGTAGTACATTTTTCTGTACTAAGGTAAGTTTAAATTTATCAAATCTCTTAACAGAGTTATATTCAATGAATGAAAATGTGCGATGAGGATTGCTTATCAAATTAAAAGTACCAGTTGAAAAATAAACATTTAAGCAGATATTAAGCTTTTTTATCAAGGCCAAATTAAAAATGTTTTTATTGGACTGATGTAATAATTTATTCCTAAATGTTACATTTTCATGAGCTGCTAAAGGAAAATCATAAATACCTAAAGGCTTAAAAGCATCAGTGTATATAATTAATCTATATTATGTGTTTCACTTAGTGAATTTATGTAGCAAAATAAATTAACTTTTCAAAAATATAAAATTTTATTGAATGGATCTCAGTGTGAAATATTTATCTCAAATTATTAGTAGTTTAAATCTGCATCATCTCAAAATTCAGCTGATTTAGATTGTTGTGTCCTCTTTTCACTGTTTATCTGTTAGGAGAACATAATAATGCAGAAATGAGCCAGTTGTTGGCCTTAATTAAAATGCCTGTGTTTGAATAAAAATAAAAATATCCACAGCAGTGTTTAAAGATGCCTGCACTTTACTAAGGTGACTCCAGTGACAAGGGCAAATGTGCTTTGTCACTCATGGCTTCCTATTTTTTCTCTCCGCAAATGGCCAATCCATGTTCTCAGTTCTACCTGGGTGGCTCCAAATGTAATTTTGTCGCATAATTGGATGGGAACCCACAGTCTGCTATCATTGTCTGTGCATTAACTTGAACTGTTCCTGTTGGGATTTGTTTGCACAAACCGCGACCAGTAAAAACATTTGTATTTAAGCGTTAAGCGCTCCTTGTCTGTTTCTGACTGAGGAACTCTTTAACGATGTGATTACAATGTGAGGCTTCATCTGGAAACATAATGGGAATCGAGGCGTGTTTCGCCAGCTCATGCATATCACCCATTGATCTGCATGCTGTGTTTTGCCACAAGCAGAGGCCCAGAACCTGTAGACATAAATCATTTATGGTGTTGCCAGGGAAATCATTTACTCTTTTCTTTTCATAACATGGAGATCACTGCTTTTCTAATGCCTCTACTAAGAGATCTCCATGGACCCCTGAGGTACCCTAATTTGCTTGTAGACCATTGTTAAAGGAACCACCTTGATGATGGAATACCTCCTACATACAACATGGAATTTCAAAGGGAGTAAGTAGAGTGGGTGCAGATGCCTCTGGAGAAACAGATGTTAATTTAAGGCTCTTGCTTGCCGGACTGATGGTCTTTTTTTCATGCATATTTCAGAAAAAAATGAATTCTCTGCAGGCTTGTAGAGAGGTGAGAGAAGGCATATCTGAGACAGTATTGGGCTTTGTGGTATAATCCTTAATGAATTCTATTCTTATTTATGACCTGACAGGGCACTGTAACTCACCCTTTAATACATTCGGAATGAAATTGCTATGACTATATAGCAGCGATTGCATGTCAATTGCTGCTGAAACAAAAGGTTACAGATGACTATCAATCAAAAAGTCAATCAGAAAGTTTCTAGGTCAGAGGAAAAGCACCACAAATCCAAACAAAGAAGCTCTCAGATCAGACATCCGGTTTATCTTTCAGAAACAGCTTTCAAAAAAGTTTTTGTGCTGATGATGGACAGAAGGTAGCATCTTCTCTAAAAGCCTCCTGCAGTCTCACTCAACTTATTTATGGGGCTGCAGGAAGCAGAGAGGAGGATGGTTCAATTTTAACCACTTCGGAACGCTTTATTAAAACATACTTCACCGTGGCTTCCACTGCAACTCGATTGTTCATATCCTAGAGAGGGAGAGCACTGTAAATCATACTTACAGTATGCTATGCTCTCCATGAATATATTATTCTTATTGTTTTTTTTTTTTTGTGTTTGTTTGTTTCTTTTTTTTAAGCCTGGTGCCCTAACCTGTATATGTTTATACTGAAAAATAAAAACAGCTCTGATTAAATTTAGGAAAACCTACCTCCAGAGAGAGCTCTCGGTTACGGTCCCCATGGTTAAGTCATACAGCTTAGTCAAAATCAGGATCACCTGCAACAACAGCAGAAACAGGTAGATTTTTCATATTTTGTTACATTGTAAACATATTTTCTTTAATATGCCAATTCAAAATTGAATATAACTACGAAGCTAAAGGAAAATTCTAAAAGCTTTTTGATTTTTTAAAATATATAAATCAGAAATGTGTGGGGAACATTTGTACTTAAGCCCTCTTTCTGTCAACACATTGTCGAGCTTCCTTTTGCTGTGTTCAATTTGCACTTTAGAGATTTGAAATTTTTACAAATCTTTCTTTGCAAAATAGCTCAACCTCAGTCAGATTAGAAGGCATGTCCTTGTGATCAGCAATATTATAGATTATAATTAGCTTTAAGTCTATGACTTCCTATGACAAGAATGAACAAACCAGTCAGTTGTAGCTCTGACTGCATGTTTAGTTTTTCTGCTAAAGAGTGATCCAGTGCCAACATCTGAAGTATTTTGTAGACTAACAGATTTTCTTCTGGGACTGACCTGTATTTTGCTCCATTCATCTTCTCTTCAGCTATGTCTGATTGGCCGCCCTTAATAAACTAAATCATCCCATGAGTCATAGTAAGGGATAGTGTGTTCTGGGTGTTACTTTCTGCCACACATAGCATTTTGTGTGTGTGCCGTATGTTCTCTGACAATCCTCAAAATTACCCAAAGGTGACTTATTTTAGATCATTCAAAGTCTGTTGAAAAATCAGTATCAGAATTACCAGATATAATGGGTCAATATATCCTGTTTTTAATCTTGTGATTACAAGACCACAAAATATGAAAAAGTTCAAGGGGTATTTATATTCAAATTGTTGAAATTATAATCCCTCTGTAGCACATGTTATCTCTCTACACCCAATGAAGTCAACTGGATAGGACATGCTTGGCACATTTCTTTACTAATATATATCAGCCTCATGCAGTGGTTATCTCGACGACAAGAGCATGTCATTTTGTCATGATGTATCAGTCTACTGTTTGTGGGATTGTGAAAAAAAAAGCTCCATGTGTTGTGTCAAGTGTTGTCTCTGTATATCATGCAGAATGATACCCATTAAATAACAAAATCTGAATTGCTCAGTGAAAAGGAAGCAGACATGGCGCTAATAGCTGAATGGCTCCTCCCTCTATTTTCCCTATCCCTTTGTTTTTGGTAACGTTTTGTCGAAATTGGCAAGTTTGTAATTGAATATTGAATCTTATGTTAGATCGCTCAAGTCTGCTGTCACACTTTTTGCATACTATCTGTGGTTGGTTGGGAGGGGGGAACAAAAATATTGCCCGCTAAGGCAAAGACAGCAAAGGAAAATGGTCTGCAAATGCATTATTGTCACTCCAATAATATTATAAAGGACTTCCGGTGTGAAAGCTTATAATTCAGGCAAGAGGAATGGACAGGATAGACAGTTTGGGGCAGAACGATGAGAAGGGATGGTGGATAATAACAATCAAGGGGTATAAAACATGATATAATATGATGATTTGCTTTTTTAACAGAAACCATGAAAGACAGGTCAAAAGCTCAATTACAGTGAGTTTAAACACATTAACCTCATGGGGACCCATGGAAGGAGTTATTAAACTGTGAAAAGCTGCACAGACTCAGAGGAACAAAAGACACGTCACTAAGTCTGCTTTGGAAATGTTAAAAACCCAATTGACCCACAATTTAGCCATTAAGCAGCCACTATGCATTGCTGCGACTATCTGCATTGCAGGTTAATTAACCAATCACACGGAGAGATAAGCATTTGCATAACTAAATGCACCGTGTCTGCAAGGTCCAGCGCTGTAGTCTGAATCAATTTGGAGAACAGACTTAGTTAAATGGCTGTGATGCTGGGCCTAATTGCCTGCTTTGAAAAATAGATACAAGAGAAAAAACTCTGCCAAACTGTTGATCGTTTGTCTCCTCTGTTCTTCTTTTTTTGATACAAACACTGACTCAGTGTCTTGGGACATGAAAATACTAGAAGGCAAATTGAATCTGGAATTGATTTTATTAGTGTCAAACTAAAGGCAGTTCCTTCTTTACTACAAGAAATCAAACATAGTGTACTAACTCAGAATACGCCAAAGAAACGGCTTTGTGATGGACCGAGTTAAAAACAGGAGGAGTCACAGGAACTATTAGGAAAATAGTTTTTATTATTATTTTTTTTTTAACCCAAAGATTTATAAATGACAAAAAGATAATCTGAGCTCATAAAAGAGGTCAAAGAAACAAAACTGAACTCAGGCAAAAATGCACACAAACTGGCTGCACAAACAAACATAACTGACCAAAAATAAATGACACACAAGGGTGTGCATACTGGCTGATCAGACCAATTAAGACACAGTAGGGGTAACTAAACAGAATACAATTACTAATAAATAACAGTACAGCTAAGTTTGACTAAACTAAACACCCCAAAACAAAAAGCAAAAAATGTTAAACTTTAAATACTAATATTTACTTAAATACAAAAACTTATCTAAACAAAGAAACTACAAATTCTCCCTGCCAGCAGGAACTAGTGGTGCAGTCCAATCAGCATTTAAGCCTGCTGAGCCCTTGACCTATCTTTTGTCTGGCAACTCCATAATATGTAAGTACCGGCAAGAAAAACAAAACAAAGAAGAGTTAATCTTAAGCAAACAAAATTAATTTTAAGTTCACATATATACATATGCTAACTAAATGTGCGTGCTAACAAATAGAACAAATGTATCCATCACAGGATTTTGGCCATCACGGGCTTTCACTTTCACTATTTTGTATTGGGAACACAGGCTGCAAAATTCTAAACTGAATCAACACATGTAGACAAAATTTTTTTTATGAAAACAAGTGTTTTTACATGTATTTCCTCACCCTGTTCCAAAAAAGTTAACTTTCAACAATACCAGATTACAAGTAAATGTAAACATTGAAATACACTAGTTTGCTGATCTGCTTTGCAGCGTGGCTAACGATTTGTGATGGAAATCAAATGCCCTGAAGAAACCATCCCCAATATAAAACATGGTGATGGCAGCATCATGCTGTGGGGATGAAACTAAATAAAAAGTTGCTTGCAGTAGCTCTGCCCTTGTTTGGGAGTACGAATGGGATGCACAACAATTAAGGTACTTCCTTCACCAAAACAAATAAATATATATTCTTTGCCCTTTAAAACAAAGGAAAATCACAACAAACTAGAAAAATTCATGTCCTATTTTACAGCTGTTTTTAAAATGTCATGGCATTGCAGTGGCATTTGGAACTTGTTTTTGATTTTGTCAATTACTACACTTACAATAGTAAAAAAAAAAAAAAAAGGATCTAAGAACTTATGTTGAGTCCGGGTAATACACAGCTGTGCTCATATGTTTGCATTCCCTGAAAAATACCATTATTTGCTGTATTCCAGGGAATTTGAATGATAAAACAAAAGCTTTTCAGTCACTAATGGGTGGTGTTTGGGTCAAGACATTATTCTTAAGCAATTTTGTTTGTTAAAATCAGAATAACGACAGATTACAAAACCACCTTGGTCAGACATTTGCATAAAGCAGTTCTGGATATTTTCCTGTTTAATAGCAATGGTCAGTTGCTTGCAATTTCATTAGACAGCGGTCATTTGAGTACCAGAAAATAAAATATAACTTATCTGTCAGTTGTTCCCTGAACATATCCATTGTTTGGAGGTTGGACACAAAAGGAAGGACGCACCAAGAAACTACTACAGTCTGCTTTATTTGTGTTTTTTTTTGTTTGGATGACGTGTTAAATTTTCTTTTTGGCAAAAGGCTTTTATAGTTGTTTTAAATTCTTGGGCAGTTCTGCAGGCTTGTATGTTTAAGATCCCTCCATGGTGGTATGATCATACTAAGGCTAGCAAACAAAGTCAGTCCCTTGAATGTTCTCATTGTCCTGTTGTAGCCAATGGAAAGTCAATGGACACACCACAGACATAGTTTCCAAACTAAGAGTAAATCTTTATTGAGTGTTTTGTGATAACTTTCTCTTATCAATTAGGAGGAATTTCCATGCACCTTCTTTGCTCACACATCTCTAAAGCATAAGCAATTCACTGCCATATTTAAAAGAAGGAATCATGTACTTTTCTGATAGACACTCTGACTCCTCTCCAAATGTAGCATTTGTGGTTGTGTCCATAAAGTTACATTTTGGTGTCATCACTCCAAATGTTTGTCTCTGTGATGTTTGGTACAGCAGTGTTTCTCCTGGCAACTTCCTGTGTAGCCCATTTGTCTTCAAGTGCCTCCTTGTTGTGTATTTTGAAGCAGCTACCCTGCTTTTTCCTGAGAGTACTGCATGTCATCTGAAGTTATTTCTGGATTTTTCAAAATTTTTCTGGCATTTGTGGCTGGACTTGGTTTCATCAGAATCCCTCATTTTCCACTTCGTGGTAAGGGCTTGAACACTGTTGACTGGCATTTCCAGAACCTATTTTTATATCCTTTTCTTGTAGATCATTTGATTTTTGTTTTGTTTTCCACACTTCAGCAAAATCAGCACAGTCGAAACATCCAGGAATCAGTCAGGAGTTCAAAAATTTATATACTTATACACTGTACATACACGCACATACACTAATTACAAGCAAATTAGTTACAGATGAGATGGCTGCAGTCTTGATGACATCACATCCGGTTCTATCTTTGGCAGAAAGCTCGCAGCCGCTATTTTAGGAAGTCCTATGAGTGTTTTAAGAACTAGAAGTGTCTCTGTTTTATCATTTATAGATATGGCAATGTGTATATTTCTGAACTGCTTTATATTATGTCTTCTTTATCTGTTTTTTGAAGTGTTTAAAATGTAACTAATTCCCAAATCAATATTTTTCTTTTGCTAATAAACCATCTAAAAAGGTTATTTATGGTTGTACCTTTATGTTTCTATGCAAATTTTGACATTTGTATGTGAATTTGTTTAATTTGGCAATATTTTACCTGGAGCCATCACAATACTGGCCTCCTTTGGCGAAACAATGCTTATGCAGTTGAAATTTTCTGTTGGTTGCAGCAATACGACTTCATCACAATTTTGTCAGCTCCGCATTCGGGTATAAAACCATCTCATTCAGACACAGCCTCACCTGGTGGCGAGTCAGGAGTTGGAATAGCGAGCTGACTGTGACACGAGCATTGCTCGATAGTGTTATTCATCTTTGCAAATGTGTGATTCATTTCATTTGCAATGTGGAAATACTGCTTGGTGATGGTTTGCTGTTGAACTGACCGGTGTTGCAAGGTGTACCTCTCTGCTCTTCTCATGACACAGTCAAGATGAGATGCAAGTCTCTAACAACACAGAAAAGAAATAAACAAAAAAGTTGCAAGAGGGTTTAGAAAAGCGGATAAATATGGCAACAAAGTGGATAAGTTGACATTATCCTCTCCTCTCGTCCCCATTCTTTGGTGTCCCTTGGCTCCGCCCACTTTGGTGGAATTTTTCCAAATTTTCCGGGAGCTGGGTTTTTGCTTTCACAGCGGTAATAGTTACATTTTAATGTCTTAATCCAGAAAAATCACCAAAAACAAACTGAACAAAGTTCACAAAACTTGTTTGATGAAACTTTTTTTTTGTTGCTGTTTTGGTTGTTTTCTCTTCCCCACCTCACGGCCGCTGCACCTACATGACAATACTGGATGACAAAAATCCTCTTGACACCCTCACTGTAATTGCCACTAAACATTCTGTCTTCACTGTTAGCAACATGTTTTTCTATCTGGCTCATTAACAAACGCTGACCCACTGGGTCTGGGTCAGTGAAGATCCACCTCTGGGAGTAAAACATTGAGGCAGATGACTGTTTGGATGATTTCTCCCCAGGTGCGTACATCACTTTGTGTTCCCATGTGTTCAACGTTATGGATAGGATGAGCAACTGTGATTAAGTCAGTGGGGAAAGACTACTACAGACATGCAAATGTTGAAGCACAAGACCTACAGACCAGTATGTTTTGGTAATGCTAGTGGAGCTTTGCAATTAAAATTGCATTTAGCACAAAACCATATGAATAGCTGCTGGAGCCTCGTCTTTTTATAAGCACTGATATCAAACAAACACAAAATGGCTCCCAGAATTATTTGGTGCCTTCAAGGTAAATACAATTCTCTGTGCATATCATCGTTCACTTGCATACATGAAATTAAGTACGAACCCTGGAAGGCCAAAAGCAGTGCATTTATTCATGTTTATGTTTTATTGATGTGAGCAAAGAGAGCTTTGCCTCGGGAAACTCAACCAATCATTTTTCAGATTGGTTTTCAACCTCAAAGTAGTTAGGTTTAGTCATCCTTTCATCCCTACATTCTATTCATTTTACTTCATTTCTCAATCTTGCCTCCATTCTTTCAATCCCCCTTCTTTGTTTTTATTTTTTATTTTTCCACACTTTAAAGCAGATTCTAATATACATTTTCTTACAACATGAAAAGGCACATCAGAACGGAAGCTGTTTGGGCATGCGAAGACTACAAATCCTTCAGATAGCTGACTGGACACCCTACTTGACAATGAATGTGTTACTGCTGTAATATCATTGTGATGTACTGCGTCAGCTCAAAAGCAACCATCTCATCTACACACAGACTCGCACACCCCAGCAACACAAGTGTTGAAGCATGCAGTGTATGCAGTCACACTATTGGACCAAATCATGTCTCCACAAATTCCATATCAATCAATTTCTTGACAAAAGAGAGGGAGAGAGAAATCTTGAAATATAAACGTGCTTCAATGGAACGTGAGAGGCATCTTGACAATACGCTGGTGGGCAGAAGTTTTCTCTACGCAGCTCACAATTTAGGCATGAATCATCTCTGTTCCGTACTGCAATATGGCTATTAATAAAATGAAATAGACTGTTGCTGCACATCAGCACAGTAATCCGGAGCTCTCTAACACCGGGCTTCAAACAGAACCTGTTGCTTACTCAGCCGCCACTAAAATATCATTAAAAAGACACCCCTCAAATATTGTTCCTTTCTAATTGGGCAGCAGAGGAAAGAAAAGGAGCCACGTAATCTAAACAGCACACCTCCAGACTGCTGTTTCTTTCTGCTTAGGAATAACAAATCACAGGAAGAGGAAGCGATCTCAGAAATGTGAAGAATACAGCTGCTTTCATGTAGCTCCAGCACTCTTTTTGAACATAACCAGCGGGGACAACTGAGGCAGCTAAATTAATTTCCAAGGGACCACCAAAGTTGATGGCAGCGAACAGTGTAAGGCTCCTTGTAATACAACAGCTAATGGGTGATACTAAGAGAAGGCGAGACACATTCAGTGTCTCTGTTTTACTGTCTGTTTCTGAAAAGTTCACAGCAAAGGGGATCCATATTTACATTCTCAATAAAACAAATATGTAAGTTTATATATTATACTGTAAAGACATGGGTGTAGAGATTCTTCTCCGGGGAGCAATCCCTGTCTCTAAAAATCAAATCACTACAGCTACAAGAGCAACGTGTCTGACAAGCATCTGAAATTAATCATATTTATTTGATCTTAGGAGGTAAATTTTACTCTGATTTTGACAACTTTCCCTGATAGCTTCAGAAAATTTGAATTTCTGACAGTTTAAGAAAATGATAAATGGAAATAAGAATCTGTTTTACTAGAATTTAACTTACAAGAATATGACAAAGTGACAAAAAAAGTCTTTTGCTAATTTATTAAAAGCAGAAACAAAGAAATCAAATTTATTTAAGTATTCACAACCTTTTGCTTAATGCAAAACATAGAACACAACATTCACAACATAGTGAAGAAAAGTGTTCTGCAAAGTGTTGCTGGATAGGACTACAGACAAGGGTAAAAACAAATTGATTAGGTTAAGAGTATGAATGTTTTATTTTAAGTTACTGTATCAGTGCATAGTTTGCTTATGCTACTTGTTCTACCAAACTTTTAAATTGAAAATATAAGATGCAACAGCACAGATAATTCACAACAGACACTAAATATTGATATTTTGCACAACTCTTATTGCAAGAATATTTTTCAAAACAGAGCTACTCGTTTAACGTCTTTTCTTTTTGTCACATTGAAAAAGCTGTCTTAATAGGTTACCTTCAAAATGGCAGCATGCAGATAGACCATGTAAAATAGCTTCTTTACAACTGAACATCACATATGTTCAGAAAACTACAATCAGCATTTTTACAAAGTTTCCTAGTCACACATGCCTCTGAAACTGCAGTTCTGAGATAGATTATCATCACTCAAAATGTCTTCTATTTGTGTCTTGGTTTATAGCATAGTTTTACAGTTGGTCTCATATTGTGACCCAGTCTGGTGAGTGGAAGAAGAGGCTCATCATTCCTCCCAGACAACCATTTTGAGCTATGCAATAATCTGATTATACTTTACTGAAGCTTTTTCAAAGAATGAAAAAGGAAATGGTAGGATTATGCGGTATAACTTGCAACATCACAGAGCTGTGGTCATGACTTTGTTCACTCTGGAAAATTAGTTTGTTCACCTTGAGTAACATTTCCATTTTAGCTGCAGAGTAGTTCATGCCAGCTACTACTAACTTCATTCAGCATACAATTTGACCACTTTGACAAAGAAATGTACTTTTCGCAGGACTGGCCCCTATTTACAGCTGCTTTTGGGCAAGATGTTTCCAATCAGATTCAAGTCTGGACTCTGAGTAACTATGTTACTGTCGGTTGTTATAAAAAAGCTGTATACTGGTATATTAAATAAAATATGACTGTCAAATATCAAATACGACTTAAAATAAATTTGACTTTGCAATTTACACCTTAAAATTGGGTTTCTGTCTCTTTAAGAAGCTCATAGTTAGGGTTATGTTTTTGATAAGGGAATAACAATATAATATGATATAAAGCTTAAAAAAGTTGATTTTAATGATTCAGGCAATGCAGTAACAAAATGTTTGTTTCACCACTTTGAAAAATGGTGAAGCATTTGCTCCACTTTTTTATTGTTCAGGTGCCAATGTTTAACTTAGCTAATTTTTAAATTCATTTCAAGCCCATTGTGAAAGGTAAAACTCATGACCCAACTCTGTTATATGCTGAACATATCCATCTATAGCCTAGGACTGGGTCAGCAAAAACAACTAGGTTGGTTTGCTTTTGACCATATTTTTAAGATTATTGTTTTCAGTTTTGACCAAATGTGTCACAGTTCTCTTCCAGATGCTTTCCATTAATCTGTTATGTCTATTTCTCTGCTGTGCAGTAAATCTCCATTATTGATCAATGAGGGCAAAGTCATACAGCAGTGGCAAACACTCCATGAGTTTGACAGCTCTTGTTTTTTTTTTTTTTACAGATTTCACTGAACGTCAACAGCTGTACTGATCCTGTTTGGCTCCCTTGAGTATTTCAATGACTTAGTGTTAATCTTGTTGATTAAATACTACAAATAGTCTGTTGAATTTGAAGTAAGTTTTTGATTCTAACATGCAACCTCTCAGCAGAATGTCAAAAATTGATGAGGGAACTTTATCCACTCTCGTTTCCTCTCTATGAATACAGAAGCCAGCTATATATGAGTGGTCAACAGAGGAGTTATTTATTTAAGAAAATATAAAATTTCTACTTTATTGTACAACTATTGCATAAAAATATTTTAACATTTATGTGAAGGACAGGTAGGCTGGGCAGTTGGTAGCACTGTTGCCTTTCAGCAAGAAGGTCCTGGGTTCGATTCCCGGACTTCAATTTCGGCTACCGGAGTACATGACTGTTTTTGGACTAAATATCACATATTTGACAGTCTCTAAATTCTCCCGAGGTGTAAGTGTGTGTGTCTGTCTCTGTGTTGCCCTGCGACAGACCTATCGAGGATGACCCCGCCTCTCTCCTGGAACGTTTGCTGGAGATAGGCACCAGCACCCCACTAGGGACAAGGGTGTTAGAAAATGGATGGGTAAATGGCAGGTTTTTCTTAGCAACTCATGTGGTAGGACTGAGAAACATGATCATGACTCCCAAAATGAAGGAAAAATCCATCTGGATACATTTTCTTTTTACAAATCTCCCAAAAACAGAAGTGCAAATGTAAAAAAGAAAAAAAAAACTTACATAATAAGCTGCATTCAATATTTACAACTCTCTCTTTCACCAGAGTACTTTTCTTAGAGAGCTGCACATCAGTGGTGCTTCCTCCATTGCCATGCCAGACTGACCTAGAGTTGAGTCGCTCATCAACGATTCATTCAAATTGACCGTTCAGCATTCCGGTCTGGTGGAACTTCCACTTTCTGTGACTAATAAAATGTGTGATAAAGATTCATCCAGTGAGAGACACAGCGCCACTCCAGCACAGTAGCTGTACCGCGCCGCTATGCTACAACGCCACAGGACAAATCAGGACATTCACCCTGTATCCTTGAGACAAGTAGGTAGGCTTACTGCAAAGCAATATAATGCTTTCCTTGGTGAAATAAGTGGACGGGGGCATGTGTGCTTTTGTATTTATGTGTATTAACACAACGTTAGCCATTAGCTTGGAGAAACAGAGAGAGCAACACACTGTACTGGAGTGGCGCCATGTCACAGCATGAATGGCTCACATTCTGATTCGTGCCATATGCGGATTGTGCTGGAGAAGACGCTACTCTGCATGAATGAACCATGGTCAGGTGAACTGATCTTGTTAGCAATTAAGGTATTTTTTCTGAAAATCAAAGTATTTTTATTTAGTGACACAAATATTATCTTCAGTAATGCACTCAAAGGGAATGGTCAAATTTGAACATAGCTAGGAACACATGCTTAGTAGAATCGGATTTAGTATCACATCAAAGTACATCATGTTCCATTTGGACCACTCTGACATTTGGAAAACCCCACATGCTCAGATATTGCGAAACACGACCACCTGGTTTCATTTTCACTCAGAATGAAGTCACTTTAAAATTCTGCCAAGTGCTGCTTTAATGTTTCTGCGAGAAATCCTTAGTGTCACCCATTACTTTAACTGACTGTTGGATGCTTCATGAACTGCCTGATTACGTTATTACCCCTCTTGAGATGCCAAGAGGGACTTTTATCAATGTTTTATCATCTCCTAAAAGTTTAACATATGTGTTCATATATATATATATATATATATTAAAAAAAAAATTCCCTTCTCACCCTCTGCAGGTGGTCTCTTTCATCCTCTGAGCTCGGGTCCTCTACCAGAGGCCTGGGAGCTTGAGGGTTCTGCGCAGTATCTTGGCTGTGCCTAGAACTGCACATTTCTGG
>CAEGAE010012225.1:0-23013 GCA_903067095.1 Girardinus metallicus | reverse complement strand
TATATATATATATGTACTACTCAGGTGTTTTGCACAGCTGATCAGATTAAAAATCTTAGGCTATAAGAATGATTTTTGGGGGAATAAAATGTAAATGACATGTTTTTTGTGGCCCATAGACACCCAGATATTTATTTCTATCACTGGTTTTACTGATGGAGTGTTTTGTTTTTGCTCCACCAGGTCAAGCCGCACCGCAGGCCGCTCCAGCGGCGGCGCCGGCGGCCGCTCAGCCTGGAGGCCAGCCGGACTACAGCGCCGCCTGGGCCGAGTACTACCGCCAGCAGGCCGCCTACTACGGCACCGGAAACCCTCAGGCGATGGGTGCTGCGCCACAAGCTCCTCAGGTACGCCGCGAATAAGAATCTGCTCGCTACATTCGCTGCAGCACTTCTCATTTGTACCTTAACTCCCCCCCCGATTCCTTCCTCAGGTTTTTACAGGGCTCCAGTGAACGCGGTAGCAGCAAAAAACAACCTAACCTCACTTTTTCTTTTTCCTCCCTAAGCAGGTTTTTTAATCTTTTTATTTTGGGAAGCTGAGTCCACTGTTTCTGCTGTTAACATGCAATGTATCTTCTATGTATTTCTTCTGCACAGGGCCAGTAATGTGAAGTGGACATAAAGTAAATGCTACATTGTCGAAACAAAATCCTTTGTTAAATGTTTGGATGCAGCGCCTTGATGAAGATCTTAAATTTCCTTGGTTTGAAAGTGTTTCACATAGATGGCAGATTACCCGGCGAACACGTCCCCTTGGTTATTTTCTTGTTTTTGTTATTTTTTTTGTTTTTTTTTGTTTTTGTTTTTCTGTTTTTCTTGTAAATGCTATGTTTTTAGTAAAGGTAATTATACATACGGTCATTCCAGCCCTGTATCTACATTAAATGTGGTTAGAACTCATGTTTATTAAACTGTAGACATTACCATGTAAATCATCTCAGTTTTAAAAAAAAAAGAAAAAAAAAAAGAAAGAAAAAAATGCTATTGCCTGTTGTGTTTTTGCAATAAAACAAACTGAAACCTCCTGTGTTGGTAAGTTGGGGTGGTTCAAAACAAACATACATTAAAAAAAAAAGGGTTTAAATGAAATTCTTTGTTTTGTATTACCTGTTTGAAACGTAGGCCATGTGTGGGTTTGTCCTATAAAAATCGACTTTGAAGTTGTGCTGTCCTGTCTCTCTCCAACTTGTCTATAAGGCTGAGAAACGTGATCCTGAATGATTCATTTGCTGATTAGAAATTGTTTCTTCTTTATTTTTAAACATTGAAATTGCTGACTGTAGTTGTAGATGCTCTTGAATTGACAGGTATGTGTGGCGTTGCTGTTGAGCTAGTTGTTGTTGTTATGCACTGCTGTTTTGCCCCCGATAGCCACTTCCTCTTCCACAGGAAAGTTTAGAAAAAAAACAAAAAATAATAATAATGTGGTAAGCAGGTAATCTCAACACGTCCCTCAGAAAATGTGGTCTCAAGAAATGTTATATATTTTTTAGTGTCATTTTTATTTTTCCCTTTTCCAGGACAGTCAGGTAAATTTGCCACTGTATGAAACAAAAATGTGTTGAAGCTTTTTTTTTTTTTTTGTCTTGCCCAATCCCAATTCTGTATTTTTAACTTTCAATGAAGTTTATATATTATATAAAAACATTGCAAAGTGTTTATCCAATATAAAAGCATAGATGTTGTAGGGTCGGGGGTGGCTAAGCAGCAGCTCCATCCATCAGTTGAGCCCTCCTGTAATGTAAGTACAAAACTAAGAAATGCACTTTTTTTTATGCTTTCTAAACTGCTAAAAATGTAGATTTTGTGAGAAATTACCCCACTTTCCCTCTTTTTTTTTATCTGGGTAAGTATGAAATGTTCTGAAAAGAGGCAAAAAGTTAAAAGTTTGATTCTTGTACCACATGTTTCTGAGACTTGTGACTTGCATAATTTAGATTTGTAGCATTGAAAGTATGACTTGTTTAGAATGTGTAGTGATGGATTTTCTGATACCAGGGTAGAAATCTGGGTTTTGCGTTCTTCACATCTGACCTGCTGAGTGCTTTTGTTAGCTCATGTTTATTATTTAACCAAACAGAAATGCTGTTCAATGCCAGTTCTTGTATAGAAAGTTCATAGCATGTCCCATTTAAGCATGCGGATGCTAGTTGTGGACGGATCAGTCCTGCCAGGCTGTTGAACTAAAGTCGGAACAATATTTGACTGCGTTGTTCACTGATGGCAAACAGTGCAATATACATATATATATCTGATCTTTGCAGTGTCATTCCAGACCTTGCACCTTAGGTTCTGCCGCATTAACACAGGTAAGCGAAACCTAAGGGAACAAGTGTATTTTTGTCCTCTGAAAATGACGTGTACTCATGCAAAGAAATGCTTACCTGTGGTGTTAACATGCCTCAATGCGTTTATGCTTAGTTGTAAAGAAATGTGCCTAATATTTACACCTGAGCAGTCCATTCTTATTTTATTTTTTAGCCTTTTTGATTCATGAACTGCATGATGAGTTATCACTTGTTTTGATGGTTGCCTTCCAAAAAATAAGAAATGTTTGTCAATATGTGCTCCATATTTTCCTTCTGGTAAGTCTGTTTCTCACGGATACCTTTAGGTTGACACTGGGTTTTAATGAAATGCATGCTACGCTGTTGCCAGAAGTTAGCAATGTGCTCAAATGTCAGGTGGAATAATCGGTGAAATGCATTTTTTTTTTTTTTATTATTATTATTATTCATTTGTTCTCTGAATTATTTTCTGTCGTGGTGTAAATCTGCCCTAAAGTGCAGTGCAAACCTTCTATTGAAACGTTGCTGCCTTCACTTCTTGCTCACAGTGTTGGAGGATGCTGCAGGCTTTAGGTCGTAAAATCAGGCCGTGTCGTAGTTTGTCTCCCCCCCTACCCCAAAAGGAGGAATCCTTTGAGTCAGTCCAGCTGCTGAACGTAGACCGTTCAAGAGCTCCAGTGATAAGGTAAAGCAGCAAACGCAATGAAATTTAAATTCTGTGATTGCAAATTGTTGCTCAGATTGAACTGATTTGTTTATGCCAGCCCGGGTTGACTTTAACTCATTCATGATGCTATAGTGTGTTTAGAGGTTGTTTCTGAATGCCTTTATTTACAAATGTATCTCTTTTTTTAAGCTTTAGAAAGTTGGATGAGAGCAGGAACTGAAACTTTAAATGACCCATACAGTGTTTTAGGCAGAAAGGTTGGAGGTTATCAGTTTTTATTTGTAGTAAATAAATAATAAAAAAAAAAAGGATTTTAATTGTTTTAGACTGAGATGCGCTAAAGTGTTTGAACACAGGGGTTGTAGAGGACAAAACAAGAAGCATGCCTTAGAGGTAAAACAGGTTTCGTGTGCTGTGTATATTACATTACTGGGTTGTCTCTTCAATTACCTTTAATATGTTGCCATGTTCACCAATAAAGTTGTTACAAACGGGATTTATCTGCTTGGGTTTTATTTTTAAAACGGGAATTTGTGTTTGAATAAAAGAAAATAACTTTTTTTTTTTAAGTCTTTATTCGTTTCATTTACACAAAATACAGTTTCTCCACAAATCTAACCCTAATCAGTCAACACCCCATTAATAAATTTATATTAAAGGAATTTGGACAGATAAACAGGAAATATTTGACTTCTAGATCAAATTCCTGCAGACTGAAATAAAACATGAAGCTCAAATCCTTTGCAATGTTGCAACTCAATCCAGTTTTTATTTTATGTTTCAAACCTGTTTAAATGTGCAAAAAGTTTTTAAATTTCATTTTTTGCAAATACTTGATTGCTTTAGAGAATTTTAGTAAACTGTGCATTCATGCTTCAAAATCGGGCCGTAAAACCGAGCCGCACTGCACCTTTAATGGGCTTTCCACCAGTTTTAATCTCACGTTTGTCTTCGCACTGCAAAAGCACAAAACCTTACCAGGTATTTTTGTCTAGTTTGTAATGCAAATATCTTAATACAACTGAAATAAGACGACTTAAAGGTAGCCTTACAACAAAACGGCTTGTTTTAAATGAGTAATTCCTTAATATTGATTTAAAAAGCACCAAGTCCACTGGCACATTATTTCGCTTATAACATGAGAAAAATGTCTTGCTGTAAGTAGAGCAACCTGCCAATGGAACTGGAACTTTTTCATCAATAATAAGGAATTATTGATTTTAAACAATCTCCCATTTGTTTCTGAGATGTTAGTTTTGTCTCATTTACTCTAGAAATTAGACCAGAGGTCAGCAACCTGCAGCCACAAATGGCTCTTAACTCTGGCTAAAAATGAATCAACTAATGTTTCTAAACACAAATGTTAATACCAAATGCCGGTTGAAGCAGTTTTTCATATATTAAGTTGATATCTCAAGTAATATTTTCTAATTAAGTAGGAAATGATGCGCTTTATTTTTATTTTATTAATTTCCACAGAAAGGAAGATGTCAATCTTATGTCTCTGTATTCTGAAACCAAAAATTAGAACTAAAATGACAAATTTCCCAAAGTAAATAAAAGCAAAAAAAAAAAAAAAACAAAGTTATATTTGCGGTTCTAAACAAGTCCTAATTTGCTACACTGGAGGCAAATATGATTCTTGGGCTTGTGAAGGTTGCAGACCCCTGAACTAGACAAAAAGACTTTAAGGTTTTATTTTTGCAGTTAATAACAGAAGACAAAGTGCTGCCATATTGGGAAATGTCTGGTCTTATGAATTATTAACACCTTAAGTGGCAAAAATTGAGTCAAAATTATTTTCACACACATTTACCAGAAATTCCTTTACATTATTATGAATAATTTTGGCTTAAATTACTCTACATACATGAGGTGTGGGATGCTTAAAGTCAGACTTGTTAGAATAATATTTCATTTCTCAAAATAACGATTTACAGCAACTTTGAATACATTTCCATGTGAAACTTCTCTCTGCACGCCACAGTGTGAAAATACATTTAAGCCGAACAGTGACGGATGATGAATAATCGCTTTCATGTTAAGGCTTCTTGTGCTTGTTTTAAAAAAAAGGACTGGCACAAGTTGCTTAAAAGCTCACAGCTTCAAGATAACACACAACGGTTTTAGAATTTCTGCGTCGGAAGGAAACGATTCCTTTTCAAGAGGCTCGCCTAAGCAGCAAATACGACATTTTATTGCATTGTTAGTGTTAAATAAATGTGATAAAGCCTACAATATGTTTGAAGCTCTTACAGACAACTGCGACGTCTACAAAACAAACATTTTTGGCTTTCTACTGAAATAAATATGGCTACGCATCTCCTTAGTGTCAAATAAACCGCAATAAATACAACTTTATTTTACAAAGCGCAACACTTATCCCCAGGTTAAAACTCCACATTATTGCTAAGAGTAGCGGTGCACCGATAAAACGGACCAAATTCATTGATTTTGGGAGATCAGAGGTCGGCCGATCTTATTGAAGGTTGCCGAGTTGCTGTTAGTGAAGTTGCCTCCTGATCTTGTTCAAATCAAACTAAATCACCATCAAACTTTTGTGCTGCAACAATTTTTATTTGTGCCACTATCATTTTAAAGACCCCAATAAATGTCTCCAGAGGTCAAAGGTCAACCAGCCAGTCAACATTTACAAAATCAAACATTTAATTGTGCTAGTAAATTTTACATAGCAACATTATTGTTTGATCTCTGGTGGCTTTTGGAAACTTTTTTTTTTTTTTTTTTTTTTTACAATTCACAATCTTTTTTCATTGAATTGCACATGTATAGTTTTGACATGTTGCATATTGACCCACAAAATGAGAAAAAAATAAAGTCCTACACAAAAAGAAGTTGGAAACTTTTTTTTAATGTTAAAAAAAATATGCTGCAAAAACAGCACAGTTGATTTAAAACATTTCGTTTGACTTTGTAAATGTGGACTGGCTGTAATCTAATCTAAATATCTTCAAAATAATAGCAGCACAAAAAAAAGTGTTGCTGCACAAACGTAGCTTAGTTGATTGCCACCACATTTCGTGTGATTTTGTAAATGTGGACTGGCTGGTTGACCTTTAATAACCCCTGGAAACATTAATGTCTTTAGAACGATAGCCGCACAAACGCAGTACAAACATTTGACACCTATTTTGTTTAATTTCAAGAAGGTGGAGGAGGAAAATTTCACTCAGATAGCAACATTTCAGACCAAAAACAAGTCAGTATCGGCCCAATCGGAATCTTCAGGCAGAAAACTGCGATCGGTGCACCGCCAGCTAGGAGTGATATGGCACCGTGAACGTGGAGTAGGCCACATCAGATGACGACGAAGGCAGACCGATCCACAAAAGCAAACACTATGATCTCAGACGGTCCGTTTTACCCCTCATGGTTTGGAAAAAGTAAGAGAAAATAACTTTCTTTGGTCCAACGGCTGCTGGATTGGGAGTGTGTCCGCTTACTGTACTTGTGCCTCCAGCAGCGCGCTGGGCACCAGCTGCACCTGCGGGCCACTGCAGCCGCTGAGCGGCCGCAGGGCGTCGGCTCCCAGGTAGGCCAGCAGCAGGTCGGAGCGGCGGTGCAGGAGGTGCAGCATGTCCTCCGCCAGCGTCTCCACCGAGGAGTAACAAACTTTATCCAGGTCAAAGACGTCCTTCAGGAAGTGAAGCACTTGATCCTGCAGGAGAAACGAGTGAAAATGAAACCCAAAGAAAGCAGGTCAGGATTCAACACCTGCTGCAGGAAAACCAACGAGAAGCCTAACAGATCATTTTAAACTTAAATTGACAAATTACTAGAGTTGGATAGTTAAATTAACCGGAGTAACATTTTTTTAAAAATTTACTTTTCTGATGATTTTTACTATGCTGTACTTTGAGTAATTTCATTATGAAGTATCTCTACTCTTAGCTGAGTAAAATTTATGGATTCTCTACCCACTGAATGAAAAACAAACATGTTTTAATCAAAAATTCACCAGACAGACACCTGCAGTTTTTGTTAAAGTTCCATAAGTTTTTTTTGTTTGTTTTTTTAAACAAACTGATTTGCAAACATTTTTATTTCGCCTAATTTTGTCATTTTGTAATTTAAATTATTTTCATTTTAGTCTTTAAAATACCAAAATTTCCACTTTACACTTTGGTCGGTCTCAATCATTGTTAAATATAAAATTATGTTTTACTCAGTTACTCAGTATTTGACTAGCAATTAAATCAAGTTTCAAGGACTTTAATCTCCCACAATAAGCCTTTGAAAAAACTCTACTTCAAAGTTCTGAATGAAATCAGATACCACAGATTAGTCTGATTTTCGGACCTTAAAGAAGCAGCAGAACTCGTGCAGGGAGCTCTTTGGGCCCAGGAAGCCCCAGGCCAGGACGGGGCTGATCTGTTCACACACGGCGTAGAAATGGGCGATGAAGCCGTTGGACACCTGGAAAGGTGAAAATGTTCGAAACTAAGTGTAATCCATTGAAATAACAGTTTTAGTATTGATGTTACGCATTAGGACAGTGTTTTTAAACCAGGAGCCACCAGGGGGCGCTGTGGAGGATTCAAAAGATGAGGGGAAAAAAATGCAAAAATAAAAAAAATCTTAAATTTTCATCATATTTCTTGATTTGTGTTATTCAATTTTTTTTTAGATAAAATATAAGTTAATATAATTGATTCTCATTTTGTGATTACCAGTCAAATTAATCAAGCTAGCTTAGCAATAAACTGGAAACTTTGCTGTTGTGGAGGAAACTACTGCAAAAAAAAACCATGAGAACTGTGGGAATAAAATAAAATCTAATGTGATTAATATAAAGTATTACATATTTTCAAATAATCAAAAGAGGACACTGATTAAAATTTGTATTATCTGGTAATAAAGTCATAATATATTGTCTGATGCTAAATTTCAGATGGTATGAGGCAGCATTTATGCTAAAGGAATTAAGTAATTATTGAATAGTGAATAAAAAACATTCTAAAAGTTGACGCTTCTTTACATATTTTGTAGTATTGTCTGCAGGTTCTCAAAAGGGGCCATGAAATGGAAAAGTTTGGGAAGCCATGCATTAGGAGACGGTCCTACCTTCATGTGCTGCCTCTTCTGTTTCAGTACTGACCAACAGCTTGACGCCACCGCCTGAGAAATAATAAAGAGATTCAACACAATGCCAGGAAGCAGTGGCACAAAAATGTATTCTTCTGTTTTCCCTCACCGTCTCTTTAAAGGAGCTGTTGAGCCAGCGGTTGTTGATCACGTTCTGGATTGAGATGGGAGGATTTTCCAGGTCCTCAAAGGAATCCATCAGGATGAAATCCAGAACAACGTCGTAGAAGTTCAGATGCCTAACCTAGTGAGGAAGAGTGTAAAATATTAAACAAACAAGCAGGGAGAAGTGTGGTACAACAATTTAATAATCTGGGTCTTCAAACAAACCCCTCGTGAAGCCAGTTCCAGCTCTGTGTCTTCCCAATGATCCGAATGCTCCAGGAAGACAATCAGCTCCTCAAACACTTCCTCAAATCGCTTTGGACTCTGGAAAAACAGAAAGTCGTCCATAAGAGGAGAAAAACTCAACCATTAAATATAATTTAACACACAAAAGCCTCATTTCAGACCTACTTTTTGGGCTTTGACTATAATGGAAGACAAGATTTTCTTTCCAGTGTCAGCCAGAAACATCCTGGTCGCCCTGTCACTCAAAATGAGCTGAAGACAAAATAACGTTTTAATATATCTGACCAGTTTTCTGCAGATGAAACTGTGAGATGATGAAGAAGCTGGACTGTACCTCACATGCCTGCCGTACACAGTGCAGCTTCGCCAGGAAATCCAAGTCACCAAGACATTCCAGTATCTCAGTTCTGAAAATTATTGAGAGCAAAACTTCACCTAACACCAAAAATGCTGAAAGCAGCTGAGGTTTGTGTGCGGTTTTCTCTGGTTCTGTAAGAGTTTAAGATGCTGTAAAAATATAAAATGGAAACTCATGAACACACCATTTACTGCATTTTATAAACCCATTTACTTAAGGTTTTCACATTTCCCAATATCTCTGCATACCATCTTTATAATTTGATGTACAAATGTTGATATATTGATGTTCTCTTGTGCCCTGCACATGACGACAAAATCAATTCCTAATCCTTGTAACAAATAACTTGGCAATAAACTTGATTCTGATCCATTTCAAGGCAACTGGGACTAGAAGCTCGACATTATTGAGCTGATTTTCTGTGAAAACTATTAAAATAATGCTTTCTCAAAACAAAAAACAAACAATATGGTCAACTAACCAGAATGTTAGGATTTTAATTTCCTTTTAAAAAGCAATGTAAATCCAGGTTTAGGAGGAGAGATCTTTGAAAGCTTTGCATCATCATGCAACATTTTTCACAAAAAAAACTATTAAATTTGACTTGAAGTGGTGAACTGTGAGCTCAGTTTTAGTCAGATTGAACTTTAAACATAGGGTGTGTCCAAATTCAGCACACAGAGATGCAACCAAGGCTTAAGAGGTCCTCCAAATGTGACCCAGAAATGCATTTAAATAATTTAAAAGGATTAAATAAGTAATCAAAAAAGCTAAGCTAGATTTTAAGCACCACTTTTACTAACTTGTGCAAGCTGTACATGTCGAGGTAAAGGCGGGAATAGATTTTACAGCCACTTCAGAGTCAACAAGGACCATGTTCTCTGATGTTTCTTTGAGTTTGGACTAGAGACTGACGTTATTGATTAATTAATTAATCTAAAATAGATTTGTTTTTACTAATTGACTAAATATTATTTGATATGCGACCATTTTCTTAAAAAGCCGACTTTTCTGTTGTATCAAGAGTCGATGTCTTTACATAACATGAAGGGGATTTTTTTTTCATATGCTTAATTGAAAAAAGGCGCACAACGTCTTATTTGACCATTTTTGTGTTAAATACTGACAGAATAAACAGACAATTGTTGTTTTCTCACATTATTACACTTAGTCAGCACTCAAAATCAACCGTGCTAATTGGCATCATTTTACAATTTTTCTGAGTTATCCTCTGCGCCGCTTTCGTAGCAAATCAGTAGTTTTTGATTGATAAGTTGACGCTGCTTTCGTCATGCAGCTCGGCTGAATGAGCGCCATTAAGTTGAAATCTTTAGGAACTTATCTAGCGTTTGTATTTCAAAACAGAACCGCATAAAGAGCATTTTCACCCCACACGAACTCCGTTTGGACCGTTTCTATTTCCTGTTAGCGAAGAGCCCTCCGCCATCTTTGTGTCTGTTTACCAACGGCTCCGTTTAAGGATGACGAGCGGCGCCCTCTGCTGGATGGCGGCTAAACTACAAGACTAAAATGACGTCAAAGCGGACGTTATAAGTTAATCGAATGGAACTAATTTTAATCTGTTAAACCATTAATCGGTAATTAATAGTAAGTTGATTATTTTTTTGTTTTCCTCTGAAGTGCTGTAAAAGAGCTATAACAGTCTCACGGATGTACCAAACGGGCTTTGATGTCATCTTTCTTACCGAAGCACCCTGCAGGAGATTTTGCCCTCCTCGGCCATCTGCAGCGCCTCCTCGTAAAAAGGATGATGTCCGAGGGGAAAAGTGTTCCTCGGATCTCTGTGCTCCGACAGCTGAACCAAACAGATGACCCCAGGTTAAATAAGTAGAATGGTATTTCAGTTTTAAAATCTTTTTACTCTATGTGTGGTTTGTATGGTGAAAACAGAAGCTGAGCAGTACTTTGAATATTGTGTGGCTGGATGTTGTTCGTTTAGTTTGCGTATGTGACCAGCTTCATTTCTGTGTTAGTATTTGTTGATGTAAGGGTTTCCAAATCTTTTTCTAATATCCAGTTGGATTTGTAAGGCGTTCCAGTACAATAAGATGTTTTCCATCAGTATATATGATCTCCAATTTTGAATAAATTTAAAGAAATGGACAACATGACAAAAATAAAATAAATTTCATTTATTTTCCATAGCTTAAATTCAATATTTTCCATTAGTTTTGGAAACAATCTGGACATTTGAGTGTGAATGTGTCCCGAATAATTAGAGGACAGTCAAACTAGTTGGGGTTTATTATTTCCACAAATCTTAAAAAACAACAATGGGGGTTGGCCGACGATTTAGCAGTGTGTTAAACAGATTTTGTTGGGGCTTCTCGATTTTAAATCGGCTATGAATAGATATGTTTGTAAGCTGCATTAAACTAAGTAAATTTTCCACACTTAACTGCAGTTAAGTCACAGACATAGCACATATATTAAAACAAATCTTTATGTTGTGAATCATTTTAGCACCAAAATAGGACTAATTTTAAGAAACACAGGTTCAAAGATGGAGTCAAACAGGGAGTTCAACAAACAAATGAGTTTGAACAACAGTTCGGCTTATTTTTGCACTTTGCAGGTCAAGATGACCAATAGTGCCGGATGCAACGTTCAACCCCCTACAGAGAGTTAATGAGTAAAGAAGATAAACCGAGTTCTGGTTACCTGCAGCTATTTGAGTCAACCTTAGACTTCGACACAAGGTTAAAGACGTTTCTACATGTTTAGTTTGGCACCAAAGTCAAACTTTAATTAAAGTGTTGAGGCGCACAAATAAAACCAAACTTTCTGATACGTAAAATGTTAAAAGAAAAAAAATGTTTAAAGGATGAGATTTTGGTTTAATGGAGCCAAAAAAAGCATGAAAATGTGCCATTACTTATGTTTTGGTGAGTAAAATGAAATAAGAAGAATTCAGTTAGTTAGTTGAATCAGGAATCTTAAGCCTTTACTTGAGATGATCCAGGAAGTCTCCAGAGAAAAGTTTGACGTTTGTCCTACCTCAGCTGCAGACACGAAGGAGTCGTTGGAAGCGATGCTGATGCTGTCTCTGACACAGATGTCGTCCAGCTCCTCTCTGGCCAGAAGGTCCGCCATTTGATCTGGGAGGCAGAATGAAAACAGTCACAAACATTCGCCGAGTTTGTTCATTGAGCTCTAAAGCTACGTAACGGAGTTTATCTGTGCATAAACTCTGAAAATGAAAGGAAACATATCAAGAACAGAGAGGAGTTTTCAGCGATTGGCCAAGAAAAAAAATAGTCATACTTCATTTTGAATGTGTCGTTTCTGGGCTGAACTGGTCAAAAAGTGAACAAAGTGATTCATATCACTAATTTACTTCATGATAGACATTTTTGTCAAAGTCAAGCTTTAAATGCAAAATATCAACTAATTAGAGGAGGAATAGATGTACAAATAAACAGATGGAGGAACAAACAATTGGACTGCTGGATGGGTGGATGGATGGATAAATAAATGGATAGATGGATAAAGAAAAGGAAGGATGGATGGATAAACAGATGGATAGAGGATATAGAGAAATTAAATATTGTCTGGATTGGGGAAACACTGAACTGGGATGTTTTCCATTTTTTTTTATTGCATGAAAAGAAGGAAACAGAGCACAAACGAACCAACAGAACAAAAGTTAATGAGGGTCAAAATGCTAACAGGTAGATCATATTGATTTGTTAATAGTCTGCCATAAAGGCGAGATAAGAACGCCACTTTGTCCATCATTTTTCTCCAAAATCGACGTGTAGACAGAATGATGGAGAAAATAATTTCCTCTGGATGAAGTTGACTGATTAGGTTAAAAAAACCCAGCTGTACTTTTGGCGCCAACATTTTGTAAACTCATCCTCTGGGATGAAGTAGGATGCTTTGTGGTGCATATTTCAGAAATAATACCGCAGAGCTCAAACAACCTTCGGATTAGGCAGACCTGGATTATGTGCTGGCATAAAGAATTACATAAGAGCGCGCGGGTGACTCACCCTGGCTGCTGCTGCTGCAGGACGAAGGCTCCGACATGCCGAGCACGCCCTCAAACTCCCCCTGCAGGCGGTAAGCCCGCTGCAGCAGAGACTTCAGCCTGTGGATAAACTCCGCGCTGATGACGTCCTGAACACAAACGGTCAACCTTTTACTTCATCATCAGTTCTCTATTAGACACTATGCATGACCTATAATTCTATGTCCTCTGGATATATGTTTGATTATCAGATTTAAAATCCACCCATTCACGTAGCCGTTTCTCTCAGGATATTTATTTAATTCAGTTCCAAAATAGGTCTGTCACAATAAGCAATAAATTAATTAATCACATGATAAATTATAATGGGCTCAATAATTTCTACTTGCATAGTTTAGAATTTTTCTAGATGACAAAAGTCTTCAGTCTGGTGGTTTGGTTTTGGTCTCAACAAGCCCTATTTTTTAGAAGCACAACTTTGTTTACAGAGACTTTATAATTAAGTTTACTTGTTGCTTAAGTTGTTTTATTTATTCATTTTGGATATTTAAATGTCTTCCAGTTCAAGCGTTAAATGTTCATTAGAATTTATCAAATTACTTGAAAACTGTCTCAAAACAACAATATTATCGTTTATCGCAATAACTACTGGAACAATTTATCATCCAGCAACATTTGCTATGGTGGCAGGCCCATTCCGAAACACTTTACTTATTCCAAAGGGAAAATTAAATGTTGTTGTAATTCATAACATCCATGCATCTTTAAAGAATCTTTGTAGACAATGAAGCAGCCACATTATTTTACTGTGCGCAGTTTCAGCTTCTTTTTAAAGAACTACTTTTATGAGTGGTGTTTAGACTCTTAGTTATTTTAAATAGATTTTTTTTTTTTTATTGAGATTTGATTGCTAGTCATGTTTATTGCAAATTTCGCTCTGTTGCTGTGACGCATGAATCTCCCCTTGGTGGGATAAATAAAGTGTATTTATCTATCTACGGGCAGGAGGGATCTCCAGTAGCAGTCAGTCTTGCAACGAATCTGAAGAGTCCTCTGACTGAAGACTATTGTTGTATGACGGTCTACGCTTTCATAAAACCTCCTTTTTAACACCTCTGGGATGTTAGCTGAACTTTTCAGATGCTAGTCACCAACTCCCAGTTGTTTAAAAGAAAAAGAAGCTTGTTGCGCATCATGACTGTTTGGAACTATGAAAGGGAAGGGAAAAAGAAATACTTCCTGCAACAAAGCATCCAAAACCGGAGAGAATAATTGTCCAAACAGGAATAAAATAAAAACAGAAGAAAAGTCAAGAAAAGAGCAAATCAGCGCTAAGATGACAGAGCTGCCCCGACAGGTAGCCAGTGAGGAAGCCGAGCTCGACTCTCACCTCCATGCTCTGCTCGGCGATTGCATCTCCGGCTCCCGTTTTGACAGATTTGCAGCTGGCGGCGTCGTCGTCACCCTGTCTGCTCCTGAACGTCAGCGCTTCCTCCCAGTGCTGCAGCGCCTCCTCAAACAAATCCATGCCTGGGAGAAAGACACACACCGTGTTAATGTCTAAAAGCACAGCATTCCTCACTACAAATCAATTAAATTAAAACAAGCTCAATAATTTCCATTTGCATAATTTATCATTTTTCTCTTTTCTCTCTTTCTACAAAAAAAACTGGATGATAAAAGTCTTCAGTCTGGTGCAACTATCTCCTTTTTCCTCATATTTCATTTTATTTGCTGTTTCTCTTTTGTTTATTTATTTTGGATATTTAAAATGTCTTCCAGTTCCAGTGTTACATATTCATTAGAATTTAAAGTTTATTGATCTTTTAAAATTACGTTCTTGCATTTTTATACCGTTATTAATCAATCAAGTTTATTTGAATAGCACATTTCAGCAGCAAGAAAATTTACATAATAAAAACACAAAGTTGCAAAGTTCTAAGAAAAAAACCATGCAGTCAACAATTGGACAATTACTACATTTTGATGACCACCAAAATCATACACTGGAAAAAAATTTAGTCCATTTAAAATGATCAGTTTCTCTGATTTTGCTTTTTAAAGGTACATGTTTGAGTAAAATGAACATTGTCCTTTTAATCTACGAACTACTGACAACATGTCTGAAATTCCAAGCATAAATTTAGTTTTTATTTGCAAAAAATGAGAAATAACGAAAAAGATGCAGAGCTTTCAGATCTCAAATAATGCAAATAAAACAAGTTAATATTAATTTAGAAACAACAATACTAATGTTTTAACTCTGGAAGAGTTCAGGAATCAATATTTGGTGGAGTAACCAGGAGGTTCACTGCTGTGGACTGTTGAGGTTTTCCAGAGCTGCATGTTGGCCAACGTTTCATTTATTATGGCTCAAAAGCAACAATGAACAGGTGGATTTATAGTCTTTACTATAGTACAATACTATTGTTTATTTTAATAACTTCTGGGAGAATTTATCATGCAGAAAACTGTATTATTGCGACAGGCTTACTTAGGATTTCGTGCGGTTTTATCACAAGATTACAAAAATAATCAGGTTACAGGAAGTTCTCACCCATCAGGTAGAGATTTTCAGGTGTGGTGATAGACAGGTTAACGACGCTGCACACGTCGGCGTCCGTCCCTCCATCCCAACCGATGGATTCGTTTGCACAGGTGCTGCTGCTGGACGAGTTCACGCTCTTTACCTGCAGACACAAAACAGGAGGCTTCAAACTACTGCATAAAGTAATGGGAAATACTTGTAGGAATTAACATTTTACTTTAAAAAATAGAAAACGATGTATTCTAACACTTCTGGTTTTGTAAGTTCATAGAAAACAGACACAAAAAAAAAAAAAAAAAAAAAAACAGGTAATGAGATTCGTTTTACCGAGGAAAGGCTCATCAGAGACCCGGACAGTTTTCTGTAATCCCTTGTGGTCAGAACCAGCCCAGATCCAGCTGAGCAGCTATTCTTGGAGCTGAAGGTGACGCTGATGTTTTGGCTGGTGTTATCTAAGGAGATAAAGATTAAAAACGAGGATATAAGGTCCTAACGCGGCAGGAAAACGTGCTTCTACATCAGGAAAGTCAAAAAAAGACACAAAAAGAAAAGTTTTAGGAGTCTGGAGAAGATTTGTTTGAAGTTCACACATTTCAGTTTGATTAAGTAATAGTGAAGTGGTAGTAAATTGAGTATATTTTCTTTAAAAGACTTTATTTACTCAATTATTTTAGTTATCGATCATTCTGACAATCGATCATTTGGATAAAATTTTGTAATGATTCATCAAGTTTTTTTGTTCCTTTTTTAAATGGCAAAAACAGCATTTGTTTAGTGAACGCTTAAAAAAAAAAGGAAAAATACTTCAACATCAACATGTGAAAAGCTCAGCCTTTTCTGCTGATGTGTTGAGTATTTTTTGGATAAACTGATTAATAATTGTATAGCAAATGGCTCTAAAAAAATTTTCTTTTAACCAAGTTAAGCTAAAACTCTGCAATTTGAGGAGTTTTGAGAAAAACTGATTTACAGACAAAGAGTTTTTCTTCTTCTTAAACACAAAATGAATATATTTTTGGTCCAGTTTTGGCTGAACTGCTGCTCTCAGTGTATTGTTTTTTCAGCAAATTACCTTTTTTGAGTCTCTCTACTCCAGTTAACAATTAATTGATTACTAAAATTAATGGCTTCAGCTGCAGTCTGAATGTTAAGAGCGTCAGGAAACCTCACCATTTTCTGCGGCCGTCGGGGAGACGAACTCAAATTCAACCTGATCCCACTGAGGCGACTGGCCCTTCTTCCTGCCCTTCCTCCTTTGAAAGCGGCGAGCGAGGAAGAGGAGCGAGATGGTGCCGAAGGTTGTGGCGGCCACCAGTTTCTTGGTGCCGGTGCTGAAGCTCACCTGGAGGACAGAAAATCCTAACAATTCAACACTTTTCTCCTAAAAAGAAGTCTACACATTTTAGCTTCCAAACATGCTGATGTTTTCTTAGTTTATTCTATGAAGCATGGAGATTTTGTCCCAAAATCAAACACTGCGTGCTAATATATCACATTAAAGTTGATTAAACTTCAAATGCACAGCAGGGTGTCCCCCAGAAAACTTGCTTAGCCCAATGCTCCGGTGCTAGGGCAGTCATCCAGCCGGTCACCGTGTTTTTGAGTTAAAAAATGTTTAAAGTTGACAAGAAATTTGAAAATATTACTTGATAAATATGTTTTATTGGAAGACTGGAAGATTAATACCTAAACACCAACTACAAAGTCTTAAGACAGGCAATAATTAAAAAGAACTAAGATAAATTAACAATGCTAAGCCAGGCACAAGTAAAGCCTGGTGGCCCGCCAGGCTTATGATACACTAAGGGAAACCCTGCATTGCAAAATACACAATCTTACCAAGTAATTTTGGTCTACTTTCTAGTGCAAATATATTAGTATACTTGAAATAAGACAAAATTAACTTAGAACTAACTTTTCAGCAAGAAATAGGACCTTGTTTTAAGTCAATAATTCCTAAATTTTGATGAAATTAAGGAATTATTTTATTTATAGAAAAAATATCTTGTTATAAGTGAAATAATCTGCCGGTGGAACTAGAACTTTTTCATTAATATTAAGGAATTAACTTAAAACAAACTCTTATATCATGCTGGAAAGTTATTTGTAAGTTAGTTTTGTCTTATTTCAAGTGTACCAAGACATTTGCAGTGGAAACTAAACCAAAATTACTTGGTAAGATTTTGTGTTTTTGCAGTGTGCAGATCGATTCTGTAACCTTTTTTCCAAACCAGTGGGACACTGGAGCCTTTTTCTATCAGCTGAATCGTTTCTGATGCTAAATCCCACAGAATTATGAAAGTTTTTATCACTTATGATAAGCGGCTGATAATATTGTTGCATCCTGCAAACTGTTTTAAAAATGTCTGACTGGATGCATAAAATAAAAGCTTTGGAAATCAGTGAACCTGGGATGTAGCTTCAGTAAAACTGCAGAACTTCCTGAGAATGAGACGATTATGCACAAACGCTGCTGCTGAACATTACAAACGATGAAAGCTTTCAGAAAAAGCTCAAACATCAACATCCTTTAATATAACAACAAAGTAGCTTAAGAGTTGCTGCCAGATATCAGGCGTCTTCCCACCAGACGACCCTAATCGTATCAGACAAGCTTCAAGTCTCACATCAAACAAATGCAAACACCCTTTAGAGAAACACAGCAATATGTGGGTGTCTAGTGGAAAATAGATACCAAGAAAATGAATTAAAGTGCATGTTGCTGCTTTCTGGAGTCAGTGTTTGAAATTGGTATATGTTTAGTTCATTTATTAACTGAATATACATACATATAATTTTTAAATATTTCTCATCTAAATCATCTTCCCATCCAGTTGCTGCATCTCCATCCTCTTTTTATTAAACAGTTTGCAGTTCCATGCTTCCATTATTTCTCCTGAATTTAACTCAAATCTGTGCGTGTTCAGAATGTGTTGATTACAAATTTGGAGTGCAATGTGACGCCGACATCTACTTGTAAACAAGGAACCACACAGGAAAACCCATGCTCACCTGTGTCAGGGAGCTGTAGACGGACAGCGGTAGGTCAAACATTCGCAAAGCTGCGGCCTTGAGAGACAACTGGGAGCTCTTCAGGGTCTCGTGTGTCATTTTGGCAGCGCTCTATCCATGGCTTGGCAGCGGCTTGGCGCTCGCCGTCATTCCACCGGAGCCGCTGAGGACGACAGCAGAGGAGATTTAACCTCAAAGGGCTCAGGAGGGGACATAATGACGGCGTTATGTAAAGCCTCAGATGTTCAGTACTTGCAAATACCAAAAAAAACCTTGAACCAACGGCAGCCTGGCGTATACAGATATCACTTAATATTATGTAAACCAGTTTCCTCAAACAGGACTTTATTTCTGTTAAAATATCTCGATAAACATAAAAGACAGCAACACGTTCAGGACACTATGCCACATCCAGTTAGATGAAATTCCTCTTTTTGTTCGTCGCAAGTTTAACTGGATTGCCTCCTTCAGACTGCTGGGAAATTGTAACTACTTCTCTAGTGATTGATAAAACACTGCTACATGTCTGTGCTTTGTAACATGGGGAATCAATAAGACAATATGTACTGGATTTTTAGAATCAAAGAGAAAAAACAGTTCAGAAAAAAAATAATTCACAAGATTTAGATCATTTGCTTTGGAAATCTGTATTGATCTTGATCTGTTTTTTTTAAAAAACAGAAACACTTAATTATGATGGTCAGCTTTATTTATAATATTGGATTGCACAGATATTTTTTAAATAATAATGAATCATTTCATAATCTGATGAAATGATTCATTATCATCATTTTGTAATGTAAATTTACAAAATGATGTTACATTTTGTAATGTAAACTTAGCAATTTCATTATTTTTTTTACTTCGATTTTCACTTTTACTGGTTCAATAATCAGGAAACTCTGAAAAAAATCGTGCAGCTTGAAACGAACTATACCATTTACTTAACATTATACACATTTGATTAATCCCTATATTTAGTTAAAAATATTGAAGTTTAATTCTGCATCGAACTTTTTTGTTCAGTGTTCTTATTATCACAAATTTACCAAAACTAAATATAAACATTATATTAAAACACTTTTGGAAGGTGTTTAATATGAATACTGTCACTACTTTAACTATAAAATAACAAATTATAGTAATTAAAAAGCAATGACATTCGCATTTGCGACACTCAAAACAACTAATATGCCACACGGTTCTTTTTAACCTTTTTTAAAATATATTTCTAAAACTAAAGCTTGTTGGGTGACACTAATTCTGCAGCTGATAATGACATTAGCACATGGTCCAGAGATGATGGGAATACACGGCCTGACAGCTTAGCTAAAGGCTAACTTAGACAGCAAGCTGGCTAACTTAGTTAAATTAGCTAAAAATATACAACCCCGCGGATTAATTATCGGCCCATCTCCAGTATGAATGTTAAACGGTAAGAATATAAGACATATCACCGGTACATTTTCAGGTTCTCTCACTGACTCCGCTCCAGCACCCGGTTGTTCGTCCACTCCTCCCGGTGACCTCGGTGGTTGGTAACTGACGAGTGAAGGACTCGAGCCTTGCTGCACGCGCTCAGCTCTCAACCAGCTTGGCCTTCAAAATAAAAGCACAACCTCAAGTCTGTGGTTATTTAGTGGTGTTTCTGCGCCCTCTTCTGGTTTTGCGTAGTATTGCAGTGCTTGGTTCATGTTCATGTGCTTCAAGTACTTCATTATACACATAATGATGAGTTGCTCACATTACAACTCCAGATAAAAAATAATGATATAAATATAAAATAAAGGCATTGTAAAAAGTTCTTCTAAAGGCTATTAGGGGAAAATATGAGGTATATAGTTAAGAAATTATGTTGACAAAAACGATTTAAACGTGATCCAAACATATAAAGTTTTGAAGAATGCATTTTTTTAAATTGCCTTCTCTGTTGTTAACAGAAGACATAAGTATAACTTTTTCTCACTCCATTATTACTCCATTATTTTTCTTTAGTTCACATTTTTTTCCATTTTTGCATTGTCTGCAGATTTTGCTCATATTAACTTTCTATTTCATTCTCAGTTCTTTCTTCTTTATAGAAACTATTTTTGGTCCCGTGTTTCTTTTCTGGAATTGTCCATTAGCACATATAAAACTGCCTATAGCTTAATGTTTTCCATTATAGATAAACACAGCAAATAACCATATCAACTCTCTATTTTATGCTACAGATAAAGTAGTTACTCCTGCCTCAGCGCTTATCTGTTTCTCTCCTAAATGTTAGCATTAACTTTGTTTATATTTTCTTATACATAGAAAGTACATCCTGTTAAATTCTATTTATTAAATAGAGTGGAAACAAAACAATAATTTTACTTAAGTAAAATTTCTACAAACTTGACACACTACGAGTAATTTTACTGAATGAAGAACAAACAAGTTTTAACCAAAAATGCACCTGAAACTTCTTTCATTTGTACACAAGCTTCATTGTTCTACTGCCGTTTTCTGTCTGCTTTGCTTCTTGTGCCATTTGGAGGAAAAGTGAACATACAGTAAATGTTATCATTTGAAATACTTTTCCTTGCTCTAACATTCTAACATTCATACATTGTAAGTAAGTTGTTTGTTAAAAAATGTATTTGGAAAAATGTTGCTTCTTCCGTAAATTTGTACATTTTTAATTATGTGATTTGGATTCATTTTTTCATGTTAGTCCCTAAAATCCTAGAATTTGAACATACCTATTTTTGTCTGATGATACAACTTTAAATATGAAATCATATATCATGATTGGTAACTCAATACTTGAGTACCCGTTTTACAAAATAGCTGAATTAATTTAACATGAGTAAAAATTTATTGAAGTCATGCAACTCCTAAGCAAGTAAAATTTGGGGGTACTCCACCACCTCTATCCATAACTGCCAAAAAAAAAAAAAAAAGAGGATAGCTCATTTAAAACTTCATCAAGTACATTGATGACTGTTAAGGAATATTCAGGGGAAATTTAGTTTGGTTGGTATTCCAATTTTCTCACACTAGGTGGCACTTGGGATTGGTCCACTGCACAATGTATTTAATTATTGCGTGAATACTCTTTAAATGACACTGATTCTTAGTCAAGAACTTATATATAATGTACTCTTATTGTAATTTATATTGTTAATTATTTCTCTAAATGACATTTAGGTCATCGGTGAGAGTATTTGTAAATGAGAACAATCGTAGTACTTGATAATACTGACTCGAAAAAATGCAAATAAACGAGGTTGTACAGTAGGATAGGCAGCATTTGTTTTTCAATTTTTATTTTTTTTATTTAATGTTTATCAAGTAATTAATTAATTTATAAATTTATTTAGCGATTTATTTATGTATTTAACGCTTAACGTATTTCACACAACACCGGTGTTCCACTAAATCGTGTGACCATCGTATCCGGTGACGAAAAGGGGCGGGGACAGTAGTAACGTTAGCAACCACGCTGAGAGACTGGGAAGGGGGGAAGCGTTATCGTTACAGTGAAGGTTTGCCCTCTGAGAAAATGTCTCGAAATGCAGACCAAATGTTTATCTGAGACGTCAAGAAGAGCAGAGTTTACTTGAGAAGCGGCGTGTCTTTATATCGAGTCGGTAAGAACCGCGGGTCGTTTTACTTTTGTTGATAGCAAAGACTCCTGTGTTGGTTCGTCACTGATCATCAGTAACCTTAGCTGGCTAATCAGTTAGCATGTCCGTAGCGAGATGGTTATCAGTGACGAAGCGTCACACGGAAACATTTCTGTTTGTGTTTCAGTGAGAGTACGCTTACGCCAAGTTTTAACGTTAATAGAGATGCTATTGGGTTAAGTTGAAACCCAAATAACCGCTTTAACATTGATCAGTCGCTGCCAGCGGGCTAATGCTATCAGCGAAGTCAGCCTGTGACGCCTCGCCTGATTTTGACAGCTCACTCTGAGAGGAGCAGCGGACCAGGCCAAAACCACACACTTCTGCAATCTGATTTAAATCCAAAAACAAGTAACCCGTTTCCTTTTTTGATAACCACCGCTTAAGGAGTCGATTTTTGTCTTCCCATAACATTAAATTCTTTAACAATTTCTTATTAGCTTCCAGGTAAACGACGCCGACGTCACGTTTTCTGCACAATGGTTTTTGTTAACCTGTTGTTGGTCTGCTCTTTTCTAAACCAAGATATTAAAATATCTCGAGATATTCATTTTTTCCGCGAATGGCACTTAATCATGCAATTAAAATATTATTATTACATTTCAGTCGAGCACGGGTTTTGTTTGCGATGCTTTGACTGTGTGAGCGCCCCACCCTGCATGTCAAAGCAGGATGAGCACCCTCGGGGCCCCTGAGGCATCTCAGCACACGGGCCCCTCAGGGACCCTATTTTAATTAGAAGCTCTTTACATCACACATTACAGACGATAAAACCCAAATTTGGGGCAATTAAATGTATCTAAATGATGACTAATAGTTGGTAGAAATGAAAATCTTGCTGTTTATTCCCAAACTGACCTGCGGATAATGATAATTTGGCTGATTCTGAAGTTTGTTTACGAACTTTAACCTTAAATATTTGACATATTTAATTAGTTATGAATATTAGGAGCAGAGTATCTATCTATCTATCTATCTATCTATCTATCTATCTATCTATCTATCTATCTATCTATCTATCTATCTATCTATCT